>SCDS01000240.1:0-41032 GCA_004149465.1 Drosophila nigromelanica | reverse complement strand
ATATATATATATATATATATATATATATATATATATATATATATATATATATATATATATATATATATATATACATACATATATATATATATACATATATATATTTATATATATATGGACACATGTGTATTTGTGAGACGAATATTTCGGCGCGTGTTTCTCTTTCCGATTCTACATCTGGGCACTTGGTGTTCGGCCACTCCATAGAGGCCTTGACATTGCGCGTGTATAATTGCCTGCAGCGCCAAACAAATTAACACAAATAAATGACGAAAAATATATAAAAGCGAACCAAAACAAAAATTAACTCCGGCAAATGCAGGAAAAACCGGTACCCAAGTACAAGACGCTTTATTGATATTGTTATTGTTACATGCGCAAGTCGCTGACATGTCTAAAAATATCCGCCGGACATCTATTGATAACCGTATATCGCTAGCAGTCATGCCATATTGCTGACATTATTTTGGCAAGCGCCGACAAAAAACCGATATTCACACATAAATATACAAATATTTTTGTGTATTTGTAGATTTGAACTCGTGTCGGGGTTTTTTCTCCTAAAATAATATGAAATTCAAATACACACGGCCAACTTCTTAGCGAAAACAAAGCACAGTTTTTTTGATGCCAAAAATTATGTTCTACTAAGTTCAAATAATATTTTAAGCTAATTTAAGGTATCAGCAAAAAGTGTTTTTATTAAGAAAAAAATGGCTTTATTAATACATAAAACGATTTTTATATATTATCATAATGCTTGTATTTCCCAAGACTTTACGACACGCGCTCATCTCTATTGTATTGACTTGCATTACACTAACTTTTGTGGGTAGGTTTAAATTGTGCTTCGACTGATGGTGAAAATACTGCTCCTTTAATTTAGTATTTGAATAATTTGTATCTAATGTATTTTCTCCTAATTTTGTGGGAAATTGGAATTGGAAAGGGAAATTGAAACTTAAATCTCGTTTTCTTATGACTAGATCTTTTTTCCTTTATAAAATATTTCTTATAATTTTTGGCCGTGAAAAATGCAAAAAATTCATATAACTGTCTGAAAATGTATAATTATGTATTATAATAACTTTTTGATTTGGTTGATATAGTCAATATAATCAACACATGCATTTTTACTATAGTTGAAATTTATAGTTCTGTATAAAAAAATGTTATTGCAACATTTTTTTTATATGTTTCACATATATATCTTTATTAATTTCCACATATACATTTTTTTATAGTACAATACAATATGTTTGGTATATTTGTAAATTCCTATTAAATTATATATTTATATATATTTCCACATTTTAATTTGTTGTTATACTCTCTTGAAGAGCATTCGCACTTCGTTCTAGCTTTTACTTATATAGATACTTTCCAGTTTTCGTTTGTTTTAGACCAAAATCATTGACCGTCTGTTGCTGCGGGGGCGGGCGGGGTGCTGCTGAGGCTGGCGCGTGTTTGATTTGGCTTGCAAAAAATCATATTTGCCACTGTTTGATTACGCACTTTTTATGGTCATCGCTGGTGTTATGCTTATAACGCGTTTTGCATTGACGCAAATGCGAGACTGCAAAATGGCAACGCCCTCATTTCTGTTATGCGCCTTTGTTTCACCGCCCCGCTAATTGTACCCCTCCCCCTTTTCATCTGTCCAGTGTCAGCGAGTGCAAGTTAATTTTCCATTTCGCTGGCGCGCGTAACTTTTGCTAAAACTCTGACGCCATTTTTGGGGAGTGAAATGGATCCCCGCACGACTCCGGCAGCTGCTCCATTTGCCTGCTCTCTTATTTTGTTTTGTTCGCCTTCTGCTCACACGTGTCGGCAATTGAAACTGAAAAGTGTCTGCCGCCGAGCAGAAAGCAGAAAAAACAACTAATAACGTTGCAGTCGTGTGTAACCGACTGCGCAATACTCCGTATCACCGTATAATAGCAGCTTTAAAAAAAAAGGGGAAACGGCAATTATTACAGTTATTTTAAAAAAGTATATATTTTTGAAATTTCGATTTTTGGAGGGTGTCATCAGAAAATTGTGGCTTATTTCGATTTTATCGATTTGCCACGCCCCTAGTAGGAGTATCAAAAAAACTCTTTGTGCGATATTTAGAAGAGGTCATCAGTAATCTATCTGTAAAATGTCATATATCTAGCCTTAAAACTGAGGGAGATATATAGATTAAATTGAATTGCCACCACCCCAGTGGAAGTGGATAAAAAACCAAAAGCGGGTAAATGCGATCATATGGACAAATGGGAGGACTTTACAAAAACCGAATAGACTCTTTTCACTTCGTGTACTAGTATAATATAAAACACCCACGAGCCCATTAAAATCACACATAGAAGTGGGAAGTAAGAGCGAGGGAGAGCGGGCTAGAACAGTAGATGGGCCGGGAGAAGGGAAGGAAGGGGAGGTGAAGAGGCGACAGCTGATGACTGTCGAGAGACGACGGACGGCTCATGTGTTATGCTAATTTCTTTTTTTTATTGTTTTCGCTACGCTTATTGCGGTTTATTTATTTATTTTTTCTTCTATTTGGCTTTGGTTTTGCAGTTTTAGACAAAGAATCGCAAAACCGGAAATCAAGCGCTTTGTGTGTCTATGTTTACCGTTAGCCGGGTGAGCGTCACCTGCCCGTGGCATAGGGCATTGAATTACCTTTTCATTAGCACGCGCAGCGCACATCAAGCGAGAGAATCTAACAAAATATTCACGCCCACAAACACAACCCACACACGTACACACACACACACACACACATTCACACAACAACGCAAACCATAGAAAAAAGCAATCGGCCGTAACAAAATTTCCGACACGTGCGACAAAATTGCCGTAAAGGGCGGGTGGGAAAGAGAGCGAGAGCGTGAAGAGAGAAAATTTCTAAAGTTGGAAATGAGAAATAGGGCCAAAACAAAATGTTTACACATTATGTTGCAGCAACATTTGATGATGGCAACATTTTTTTGCGATTTTGTCAGGCAGCAAGAAATAAATGCGTGGGCATTTTTAACTGAAATGTGTGTCAACAATTGGCCAAGATTAGACTTGACGTTTTTAAAAATAGTTATGCCAAGATTGATTTGTTGTTATCTTTTGTTGTTTAATTGATGCTGTCGCGTACACGCGCTCGTTTATTGATTTAAGAGGGGACTTGATAAGTGGTACGCATAATGAGCCACGAAATACGCGGGTGATACAGCCTTATAAAAAAATGAACTTGTAATTTTTATTGATTGGGATTTTTAATGTTTTTCTCATTTTTAATTGTTAAATATGAAATACTTGTTATATGCATACAAAATATTTCTTTAAAAAAACATTTGAATTTTTTTTTTATTATAGTCGGTTTTTTAAACGGCAATAATAATTAATTAATTAATTAATTAATATTTATTTAATAGTTTAATATATAATATTTATTTGGGATATTATTTTGCCACATCTAACAAATTATTAAACAAAATAATTGAAATTATTTTTTCTTTATATAAATTTTCATGTTGACAATATAACACTCGTTATTCAGCTACTCGGCAAAAACGCTTTCGACATTTGTGTGGGGTGTGCAGCGATTGCTGCTGCGAGCGTATATTTAAACGACGGGCAACTGGCAGCGCGGCTTCATTCTGCTTTGCGCTGTCGTTCCATGCGCCTCGCTAAAAACAAATTTGTTGAGTGAAACTTCAAAGCTCCAAAGCACTCAGCATTTACGTACTTCGTGTGTGTCTGTGAAGAGCTGTTCAGACTGTGTGTGTGTGTCCGTGTGTGTGCTTGTGTGTATTTCAGTGCTCGTGTCTAACGCGTAACGAAAGCGAAAGTTTTGTTTGCGCGCGTGTTGCTAACAGCAGCGTCGTTGGCGTCGTCTGTCTCATATAATTGCACACACGTCGCTGTCGCTGTCGCAGCCGCAGTCGGCGTCGCATTTGTCACTGTTGTTGTTCTTGTTGAGACTACCTAGAAGAGCATAGATTAAAAGCGTGTGAAAACAACAAAAAAGCTCATTAGTTTCAATGAGCGTGCAATAAATTAAATAAAACGTGTTTATGCTGTGTCTCTCCGTTTCGATCTCTGGGTGTGCGTGTTGTATTGTTGTTGTGTGCCAACTTTTGGCCAGCAACCAAGCAGCAGTAAACAGCTGTTAACCAATAGAGAAAAAAAACAACGTTTATCGCAAACATTCCTGCTACATTTACTTCTAAACACTCTCAAACAAAAACCAACGGGTAAGTAACACATTCAAATAAATTGACCCATAAATCTGCTAGCATAAGGACAGCATTTCAAATTGCCAAAAAAAAGTATTTATATATAAAAAGATAAATAAAAGTCCATGAACCACACGTGTCGCCTGTTAAAACTGCATGTCATACGCAACGTTCTCTCTCTCTCTCTCTCTCTTTCCTTATTTCGCTCTTTGCTATTATCATTTTTTCAGTTTATGTGTGTGTGTGTGTGGGAACGTGCATTGTGAACTTTGTTCCTTTGACGCGCACTCATCTTCCCTTCCTGCCTTTATGTTTATGCTGTCCGCCATGCAGCATAGTCTCTAGTCAACGTTTTCGCTTCACCTTCTCAAGGACGAATACAGTGTATGTGTGTGTGTGTGAAGGCTTGTTCGTTGTTTTTGTTTGTTGCTTGACTGCTGACGCATCCGCTTTGCCCTTTGGCCTTTTATTCGCACTGCAACCTACGACTGCAGTTGCCCAACTGGCACACATGGCGTATGCGTATTATTGATTTATCAAGGCAGCTTAGTCTAAAAATAAATTATGTAGTATGTAGCATGTAAATAATATGGCAAATTACTAAAATATAAAAATCAAAAAATACATTTAGTTCTGTTTCTGTTTATAAATCGTTACGATTTGTTGTGCAACTGAAGCCTGTTTTTAGGTTTTTTTTTAATTTCGTTCATTTTTTGTTCAAACATGTAATCATAGTAATAGCACAGCTCTTTTTGTAGAGTTCCGGGAACTACTCGTATGTCAATGGCCTGTTGATGTTTCCGTTCCCGTTTGACAGCACCCAATGCCAGACATACTTAAAGAATTCTTAATGAAAATTACGGTCCGCCAAGGGGACCGTGTGAAGCGAACCTTCAGATTGCCCCAAAAACTAAACAAAACAAAAAATTCAAAAAAAAGTAAAGAAACCAAAAACAAACACGTATTGGAAGTTTTATATTATATATGTTGTTGTTGTTATTTATCGTGAGTTCAGCAGAAAAGTGAATAAAGCTGTGACTTTGACAACATATTCAACCCGTTGAGTGACAGCTGTTTATTTGCTTATGTGAATTAATGCCTTTGTTTGGCTTCAATTTCGAGTTCGGCACCGGAATGCGCTGCAGTTGTGTATATTAATGGGCTGTTAAAGCAATTGAAAGCTACCTAATTTGCAGCTAATAGATATATATAAAAAGGTCAAACTGGAAGATTACATTAAAGCCACTTCAATTAAATTATTCAATTATGTAAATATAGTTTAAGGGGCAAATTGTTTTAAAATAAACATCAGCCTTTACATAATGATTTTTATAGATATAATAACAGACTTAAGAAAAGAAAAGTACTTTATAGATGCGCTATATATAGCTTCCAATTTCATCTTTTTTATATTTTAAACATTTTTTGAGGTAAATCTTTGGGTTATCCTAAAGTAAAAACAATTTATGTTTTTTGTTTGTGTATTTCACATAACACATAATTTATGGTTCGTTTTTCCATAATTCACCAGCCGGAAGTTCTTAAAACCATGCACAATTCTTTTCGCGTTTTTCTATTGAACTATGAACAGCAACAGGGTTGCCGCCCCATATTTGACACCTCATGGTGTCCATAATAATAAATTTATAATTAAGGCTCGAACGCGTTGCGCATTAAAACTTAAAGATAAACCAAAAAAAAAAACCAAGTAACACCATTGCAGTCGGGCGTTACCGACTGCGTTATACTCGTTCACGGTCTTAACAATTGTTATTATGGAACATTTCGAGTTTCAGAAATTTAAAATTTGCCGATATTTCAAGGGGGCGACTAGTAATCTACTTGAAATTTTTCTTTCTCTAAAACTGTAGAAGATATATTGTCTCGCGATTTCTGGGGGTGAGGTGGCTGGCGGGCGTTCTAGTGGGCGTGGCCTGGATATCAAGGTGTTATTGGTTAGCCATGCCCCCAGTGGGCGCACCCCAAAATTCTTTAAACTTTACCTGACGCACACGAGTATATATCCAAAATTTCAAGTCTCTAGCTTCAATAGCGACCAAATAAATTGAGTTCTCAAGGACAGATGGACAGCAAGACAGACATTGTAGGAAACGAATATACTCTTTTCACTTAGTGAACGAGTATAAAAACATATACGTATTATAAAAAACCTTCGAAAATATAAACAAACAGTAGCGAAAAAAAAACAACAACAACAACAAACAAACGCTACAAACGAGCTGATGCTATGCGCCAATTTGTGTGGACAAAACGGGGGGAAGGAAGCGGTGCCAGCTCGGCTACCCCAGCCGCAACACGTGCGCCGTTAAATCAATAAAAACAACAAGAGCAAATCACATACATATAAACACACGCGTGCACACACACACACACACACACACACACAAACAGACACTCAGCTATCGGAGATAGCAGCATAAAAATTCATTAACACCATGTGAGAGCAATTTCGCGTGTGTTTAGAACTTTGAAATTCAGCACCCAGAAGAACTTTTGCAACAACAAAAAAAAGGAAAAACTCTATTTTAATTTATATACTTGCTGCAGTGGTTTAATAATTTTTTTTTTTATTCTTTACACCTCTTACTATATATTAAATTGTTATTTACGTAGAAAAGTGTGATAAATATTGGGTTACTTTGTCATGACTTTGCATTCAGTTGCCCAAAAGTTTCAACTGGGTTAAATGTATTTTTGACTTGCTCGCTTGTCGCCGTTGCTCGACGGCTTGTGTTGCGCTCCCGCTCCCGCTCCCGCTCACACACACACAAACACACACACACATAAAAGTACACACACAAACTGGCAACACGGTCCGTCTGTCTGTGCCCAGCTCGTGGCAACCAAATTATCGCCATTTCGCTGCTGACGTCGCTGTCGCTGTCACTGCCGCCGTCCGCTTCTCTAACTGCGATTGGATGACGAACTCTTTTTAATTTATTCAGCGAACTACAAATTAATTCGTTTTTTCGTTTAGCTTTTGGTTTTATATTTTTTTACCGGCTTTAGCTCCTACACGTGTATGCAATCGCTGTGCCTGTTTTGTGTGTGTGTGTGTTGGGCCAATTTTAAAAACGTAACAAACGTCGCCTGTAAAGACCCATAAAAGTTAAATAAGATACACGAGCTTGTAGTCTGCCAAACGGTAGCAATGACAATAAAAATTTGGCTAATTTCTCGACGACACAATTAATTTGGTTTTTCTTTTTTTATGGCACATTAGGGAGATTAGTTTGGATGCTCTTAAATCCCTTTTTATATGGCTCAGATATTATGTGTCTATTTACTGCCTATGTAGATGGTTATTAGCGATATTTGAATAGTCTGGCGTGGGATTTATTACATTTTATCGTAGAATAAACAAACATGAAAAGAGTGCAGCTTAAGTAGATTAGAATTGATCGTAACATAGATAGATATGAATCGGCGCACATATTTGATAAATCTAATTAAAACTAAATATTTTATGTTGTTGTTTATCAACAACAGTATTAATAATTATCTTTATAAGTGTTTTTCTTAATGGGCAATCTCGTTGTGATTATTTCTTATCTACATGAGCATTGTTTATTTTGTTGATACCCTTTTGGTTTTCCCCCTTTTTTTTTAAAAAAGACGGCAAAGAGAGCTAAAATAAAAATGTAAATTTTTTCATATTATATTTTTCTTGGCAATACTATCGATTGAAATATCGATCTAATCGACTTTGCGCACTCCATTTAGCGATTGTTGTTCATATTATCGAATGTTTAAATCATCAGTTTCGTTATCTTCGTCGAAATATTGATTTAGATCGATATTATCGAATGTGGCAATGGCCAACTATAAAAATAATCGAAGTTGGCTTTTATGATATATAGGTTATCTTTTATGCATTTCTAATTTGTGTTAAATATGACTTATTTGTACATTTATCCACAAGCAAACTCGACTTGATCGATACCATGTGATGCATGAGTCATTATTTGTAAAGCGCAAAAATGATTTATGCGGCCTTGATGCCAGTTATAAGATCTGTTATCGCTATAAGCTTTATATATAGTTTTATTTCACACATTTGAGTGTTCGCAAGGGTTTTGGACTTGCACCCATTAGCACTGTGGCTCAATGCAGACCATATGTACACACAGGGGGGCATTTATATTAACAGCAGTAGTTCCAATAAATATAGCAACAGCAACGATAACCAGTAGAGCTAATTGCTGACCCAATAATGAGAGTCACACGCCATCGTATGCTACTGTAAACTGCCACACGCGCGTGATGTTTGGGTATGTGTTGGTGTGTGTGTGTGTGTGCGTGTAAGAGTGAGTGAGTGAGTTCAATGCGTTGTCTGTGGACTCGTTCCGCTTCTCACTTGTGATGACCGGCGGTCATAAAGTGTCACACGTGCGGTAATTTGGACGTGACAATAGACAAAGGTAAACAGAGAACTCCGACGCTGAACAGTCTTTGATCATTGTCGATGCCCTGCAACTGCGCTAATGGGCATATCGGTTTAGCTGTTAGTTAGCAACAAATATTTAATATTTAAAGAAAAGCTGAAAGTTTAGATTTAATGTTTTTAATAACATAACATATCTAAGGTGCTAAAATTGCAAAGTGCATTTATTTTCATTTATTTTTATATAAATTTTTTAGTTGTCAAATGTTTAAAAAAATAAATAATAATAATAATAATAATTTATTTTCAATAAAAGCGTAATACTTTTTTAAAATGTAAACTTATGTTTTATTTATTATTATTTAATTCTTATTATTTTTAGAAGGTATTAAACAATTTATGTTTAAACACAGCATTAAGTAGTCGGTATGATTCTATTTTGAGTTTTGGCTTGTTATTTCAGCTAATTTTATGGTAACATTAGCGAATTATTTTTGCTGTTATTCGCAGCAGAGTTAAGTCAAACATAAATTAAACAGGCGAGGTCTCAGCCCCAACCCCAGCCCCAGTCAGTGCAATGACGATGATAATGATAATAATAATGATGAGCAAACAATAATAAAAACAAACACACGCGCCGCTCCTGGTTGGCTTTTGTTTTTGCCATGGTCTGCGGTGTTGTCGGTGTCTATGTTTCTTTTACGATGTGGCTGCCACAGCTGCGGCTTTGTTTATGCCACGAGCACTTGGTCATTTCAACGTGGTCTGAAACTTTAACCGTGTCTTACTCAAAACGTTGACTCGCTCTCAAAATCTACGTACAAACACTAATTTTGAGTTTGAGTGTGATTTGTCGGAATGTCAGAATGACTTATTAAGCACACGAGTTGGGGGCTTTTAATAATAATAATATTTATGTGATTTTTGCAGCAGATATTTAAAAACAGTTTCGTTCGCGTGTCTCAGATAAGCCTTTAAACACTATAAATAAAATATGCGATTTACTGCTGACGGCTGTGACGGGTGGCATGTGTCGAATTTTCAATGAGTATTCGCGAAAGTCTTAAAACTGTTTTAAAGGGAAATTTCACATTTTTAGTCATGGCTGTGCTGTGCGTTTTTATCTTTTAGAAATTCCAAGAATTCTACTGTAATAATAGCAAGCAACCGTAAATGATGTTATAATATCATATATTTCAGTTTTACATTGAAGTTTGTATTTTTTGTTGTGTATGATGTTAAGTGGATTTATCAATTGGAATTTTGCCAGTTGTCAGCAGTTAAAGCCAAATATATTTTTTGTTTCTGAGGAAAATGTTTTTATTCATGGTTTTCATGTTCAAAGTTAAATATTTGCGATCGTTAACACAAAAAAAAAACAAAAAATAAATAAAATTGTTTGTTTAATATATATTTTTTATAAATGTATATTTATATATTTACTATCAGCATTTTTAAATATATAAAAATGCAAATGATAAAGCAATTTTGATTATCTGTATTTGCGCTCCATTTATTTTTATACGCACAAGTGCAGCTGTCTTATTTTTGTTATATATTTTTAAACCTAAATATTATTGTTGATAATAACTCGTATGCTTCAATTTTAAAAATACATTTTTGCACTGATTTAAATTAGCATAATATAAATAAATTTGTTTATTGTATTTTTATTTAAAAGGGTGGGTTAAAAAGTGAGTGTGCCACAAATTTACAGCTTTTTTGTTCGTTTATGTGAATAGTTTTTACTTTTTGTTTAGCTTTGTAGAATTCTTGTTATTGTGCGGCATTGTTTATTATTTGAAATTGTTGTCAGAGAACGGAACACGGTTTTTGTATTATGGGTGCGCCGCTGGCGGAAGTAATATGACATCAATTATACGCCCCAGTGCACAGCAGGCGCTACACGTGCCAGTCGAGATGTGTGTCTTTATGTGTGCGTTAAGTGTGTGGGTAGCATATGCGAAACTAATTAATTACATTAAATGTTTCACATTTTATGATGTGCCAATTAAAAGAACGAAATAAAATGTTCGTGTCAATACGAAAAAGCGAATAACATTCACATTTCGATTCACATTCGCATTCACATTCCGATTGAAATTCAAAATCACATTAGCGTAATACATGAGCCGTTAAATGCGTTCATTCATTAACTGAAAACTTAACGCTACTACTACCAATTAGCTATGGGAACATAAAAAAATGCCTAGCATAGAAAAATAATTAAAATCAAAATAAACATAAAAAACACAAAAGTCAATTTGAATACAAATTGCAAGTGAATGCTCCATTTAGCTATAAATAAATTACAATGTGAATACCCCGTTGAGTTGTTTAATATAGTCCATAAGCCGAATAGTCAGAGTTATTCATCAATAGCCAACGCTTTTAGTGTTATGTTTCAAATTTGTGTTTTATGGATTTCGCAAACTCGTTTATTCAACTAAAAATACTGACATTTTTATTGTACTTTAGCATACAAAAATGTTTAGCTAATTTTATTTTTTATTGTTTGCCATATGCCGTTCACATAAGGCGCTGTATAATTGATCTATTGTATCGCTCTACAACAATAAGAATCTTTGTTTTACAATTTTGTTTTCTTTTTTTCCAAGTAGTTAGTGTTCTGTATTTTCGAATATTTCATGTTATTTTTATAAGGTTTGCGTAATAATAAGTTAAGTGGCTATAGAGGAAATATAATATAACTTTTATAATAAAAGGAAAAGAAGAGGAACAACATAGGTATTCCTCGCAAGATTTTACAAATTTAGCTTTTTTTGTAAAGGAAAATATAAAATATTACAAAAGAATAAAAAAAAAATACAAAAAGGAAAAAGTTGTTGTGACAAATAGATAAAAATATATGATAATAACTGAGTGATTACCTTAAAAAAATGTTAGCTCTCCATTGACAATAATTAAACTACTAAATTGACTAAAATTGGTCAATCATGATGAGCTGACATAATTTCTTAATAATTTAATTTGTGACTTCAGCCAATAAATAAAAGTAAATTTAGAGTAGAACACTACGTGGTAAACCAACCTGTGTACGTGGCGCAATCATATGTGGAAAATAGATAGGTATGTTTTTATCTGATGTCTGAACCAAGCTAAATTTGACGTGCTCGTTTGGGCAAGTAAATAAAACTCGGGACTAATTAATAGCACTGCCGCTGTACGCTTTTGGGGGGATTGACTTCACTGGCTCTTTAACAAGCTGCTGTTAGTGGAGCCTTTTGCATTAGTATTCGAATATGTATTTGTGTTTGTATTTGTATTGGTGCCTGTGTTTGTGTTGGGCACAGTTTGCGCGTGGCTGGCTTTTGTTTGCCATTGGCAAAGCAATTGGGTCATCGTTTGGCACACGTGTGGCTCGTTTAATGTTTCGCTTTTTATTTGCTTTGCTTGTCGCCATCATAAATTTTTATCGCCTAGCTGGCAATTCAATTGGTAACTTAACAAAACCCATGACGTTCCCGTCTCTCCGTTTATTTTTTGATAAGTCCCTATATATATATACGTCTGTTTGTGTGTCTATATGTCTCGTTGCTTGTGATATGGTTCTTATGGCTTATCGTTTGATTTCGGCATGATGCTTAGACCGTTTTTTGTTACAGGTTTTTTGTTTTTCTTTCAATTTCAGGTGTTTATAAATATAATTAGAAGACCTTAGCTTCAGTGTAAACAATTTATTTAAAATTTTTCCGCCCATTTGCTATTGTTATTTTCTCTTTTCCCTATAACGGAATTGAGATAACAAGTAAATTGTCGCTGTTGTTTTGATATTGTTTTTAACTTATTATTGTTGCAATGTGTAGACATGTTTGGAACTGACGTTAAAGAAGAATCAGATAAACGATGTTTACAAAAGTCAACATAGATATACAGTAACTTAATGGGAAAATTGATAAAAATTGTAAAAGTATTTTTTTCTACAGTGTGTGTTAAAATTTAAATTTATTAGGTTTAATTTTCTTAAATATAAAAATATTTTTTTTAAGTTCCCATTGCTTAAAAGGTTTTATATAACGAGAATATTTTTTTTAAATATGTTTTTCAAATCAAAACATTTTAAAACGGTTGTATATTGGTTTAATTGCCATTTTTACCCCGAGCCAAATCAGAATTATATATATCAAGCATAAACTTTTAATGGCCACATTGTGGTCATAAAACGAGCACCATGTGAATTAAAATGTAAATCCCAAACAAACAGAACTTTTTTGGAAAATAACCCATGGAAAGTTTTTTGTTGCTCCTTGTTTTCTTTTCTAATTTTTGCCCAAATTGTTAAACATTTTTTGTTAATAAAGCAACAACGACATTGTTTGTTTTGTCTGTGATAAGGTGTTAGATCAAACTGAGAATACACTTGGGTAGTCATAAATGGGTCACTGATTAAAACCGGCGGCTCGTGCAAATATATTTATATATATATATATATATAGTGTGGGGCAACTCGCTAATGAAGCAAAGTCAGTAAACAAGTTGGCAGTGTGCTAAAAACCTAGGGTATAAAGGTATTTTTTAAAAGGAAATATACGTTGCGTATGTGTAATGTGAATAGTTTTTGATAATTAAAAAGCTACTCAGTTTAAGAGCAGCAGTTTAAGAGAAGCACACAAGACTGTCAATTCAGCTAATGAATGTCGACTTATCACATGCTTAAAAAATTTAAAGGCTAATACGTTACGGGAATTGTCGTCGACACTTAAACAAATGAAGCCCAAGTGCAATATAAAACGTTTTTCATGACTTGCGTGCTCTCAAAACATAAACAAGGAACAAGAAAGGCAGACGACGTGGCTACTTAATATGTGTGTGTGTGTGTGTGTTTTTGTGTGTGTGGCAGCAGACGTCACAAAGTACCATATCATAAGCATGGCAAGGCATTGTTGTTGTTGCTGCTATATTATAGTCCCGCAGCGATTCAGCGTAAAATGTACGCCAAAAAAACATCAATATGACAACGCCTTCAAACGCAACTGAAACTGCGAGAGTTTCCTGAACTTGTTTTTGTTTTTCTTTTTTTTTTTACAGTGTTGACAATAAGAATTTAATATGGGTTCAGGGCGAGGCTGGCAGGCTGTATGGCTGCCTGTCGCCTTTGTTTGTGTGGCCCTCCGAATGTAATTGGCCAGAAACGCCCAACAATTTGAGCGGCCAATTTTCCGTTCAGTCTTCAAAGTCAATGATCTGGAGGTCTTTATATCTGAGGTAGAGCCCAATATTGTGGAGCCGGCTCGTGACAGCCGGCGTATCGTGTCCAACAATTATTTGGCTAATTTATGCGCACGCAGTAGCAGTTCTCATTATGGCCATTGATTGACATGACCTCCAGCCCCGGCGGGCAATAAGCAATAAACGCTACAGCTACAGGTGACAGCCTAAGCGTGTTTCAAATTGTTGTCAAAACACCTGACTCATGTACCAACCACGCACCCCACTTACCCATGGTTTGCTAACATGTGTATAACTCAAAAAGATTTCGTATGAGTCAAAGTTTTGTTGTTGTGTTCACTTTGTTCATTTTGTGTGTGTGTGTGTGCATTTTTTTTGTTGCTGGCAGCGGCACGTGTTGCTCGTTTTGTGTCTAGTCCGAGGGAAGCTAGAATCATCGGGCCATTTTGTGAGCTGAATACGCAAGGGGGTTTTATATCATACGATACGAGCCTTATTTTATATTTATGTAAGCGATAGATACGAAATGAAGTCTGTTGACTATGACATGCATGACGAAAAGCAAACAATTCATAATAAAAGCAACCTCATTACTTATTTATGGAATTTTTTCGCGTCAGAAAATACTCAAGATATGAACAACATAAGTTTTGGTAGCATATTCAACCACTTTGAGTTAGCTTAACATGTAAAATTTATAAAGAATGTATGAAATATGTTTTTATTGACGTATTTATATGCTAAAATTGAAGTTATTGTGAATAGGTTTAAAACAACTTTACGTGAAATATGTTTTAAAGAAAATAATCAAAGCAGACAAAATAAATCTCATATTACTATTTTCAAACAAGTATCTGCAGAAGAAAAAAATAATAAAAAAAATGTAGGCCATTTTTGAACGGACTTACAAATAAAAATTATAGGCTTTAATATATTTGGTGCAATTGTATTATAAATATCATATACAATTTAGTAGTTATGCATTTTTAGCACAGTAGAATTTAGAAAGTGTATTAAAGCTTCGAATAGTACCTGTTTATATTCTACGTTGTCGGTTCATTTGTTTATGGCCTTTGCGAATATGACTCAGTTTAGCCCAAAATCTCTTGCAGCTTGCGTGGCCCACAATCCCATCCCTTGTCCCTTGTCCCTCGCCAGGGGGATAAAGAAAACGGCGCGTGTACGTCAAATATGCCATTGGGGCTATTCGTTGAGCTCCGCATACGTTACGCTTCACGGTTTTTGTTACATTTCATGCGGGGTTGCGGGTAAGATGATGGCTTAGCCAAGAGCTAAATCTACGAGCCTTCAAAAAATATATATTAAATATATATGTGTTGTATATTCACCGGATGTTGAATGGTAAAACACATAAATACTAAATTGTAATTTCAGTTATATATATTGGCACATCGACAAAAATTTGTTTGGCATTGTGAAATCCGCTTAGCTGACGCGATGCCACGCCCACAAGCACCCTAAACAAGCATTTAAAATGAAAATGCCTTTTGGTGGCCGCGCTGCCGCACACTTTTCAACTGTAATTACACTCAAGAGATACACGTGCCGGCAATAACATCGTTGTTGTTGCTGCTGATCTTATTGTTATTGTTGTTGTTTGTGGGCCTTTTCAATTTGAATTTGAGTGCCTGCCAGGCTGCCGGGAGGCTCATCTGCCTGACAGCCCAACAATACGAAACAACAACAACAATAATTGAGCCGCGCACTCGAGCAATTTGCATGCGCGCCAAAATGTTGCTGCCAATATATATATATATATATAGATTCATACCTTGTAATACCGACTGCGACTAAGACGATTTTTTGGCCAGTTTGTTTACCTTTTGTGAAATCGGCCCCCAAGGAAGGCGCGCTAATATAAACACAGTTTTTGGCCATGGCCTACGCGCAGATTTGGGGCATGGCTAATGAGTTTTAGCTTTTGTTTTAGTTGCTGTGGGCTGTGGCTTCAAATGACAGCTTCAGCTGGTTCCGGTTTCAGTTTAGGGCCAGTTTGTTTATCTCTCTGCATGACTAATGTACTGCAAATTTCTAGAGATTAAAATATAAATACAATGAAATATTTAAGTCGTTCACAGATGTTGTGCGCAAAATGGTGCTTTATCTAATGGACTATCTTAATCGAGGGCATATTTTTTTTACTCGTTCACGAAGTGAAACTAGTACATTGGGTTTGTGAAATGTCCGTCATTCTGACCGTCTGTCCGGATGAACGCAACTTTTTTCGGCGCTATTGAAGATAGAAACTTGAAACTTTGGATATATACTTGTAGTTATCCTTTTCAGAAAAAGTGTTTCGCAAATCGCGAAACGGTCACAGCTCCCAGTGGCCCCGCCCAAAAAATCTCCCACAGCTTTTAAACTAGTGTTACCAAATTTGAAGGGTAGATAACTGGTCCCCTCCTTAAAAGATTGGTAATAAATTTCGGTGGGAAATATATAGAACACATACTTTAAATTGGGTTTATTTCACTTCTGTTGTATTTCATCGATTTACCTGCAAGATTATGGGCTTAAAAATATATAAGGAATCAAATTTACATATACATTTAACCACTTCAGTCATCGTTAAATTTTGTTGGCACGTGTCAATTTTAATTAAATTTTCTCTACCTGCCCAATATCAGTGATGAAATTAACGAACATTCGCAAAGTACTTCAGCCAACAATTGTTCAAAAAAGTTGATTGAACTTGTGGCCATATTATTGAATTTATTTTTGCCTATTTTTATTTTTGTAACGTGGGCATGACACTTGGTCAATCAATCAATTAATCAATTTGTTACCCAATTAATTTTGCATTTTGCTGAAGTTTTTTGTTTTCATGTTTGCTTGCAGTTCCAATGGCGCCCACCGTCTGCTCCGAGAAGAAGGTGCGCGTGGCGGGCATGAACAAGCGTCGACGGCGTAGCAATATGGGCGTGGCACAGGGTAATGTTGCGTCGGCAGCATCTGCTGGTGCCACACAAAACAGCGCTGTTCTGAGCTATGGTGAGTAAAATTCTTGACTATCCCACATGGCGTATACGTAACATGTATGGAACTCTGTTTGTCATTGTTGTTGCTTTTACTTTTTAACCAATAAGACGTGTCTATTGTTGTTGTTGGCACTCACGTTACTTGGACATGTTTAATTAATTTATGTAAACTTTATCAAGCAATCTTCGCTTGCCATCGCAATAGCAAACACTCATACCCGACCACGTGTCCTGATCTTGTGTCCGCTTCACGTGTTGCCAGCTGCATGTTGTCCCTGTCGCTGCAGTCATTTGCTTTAGCACGCGACTTTGTTATGGCAACAATTTGCGTCAGCAATGCAGCCAGTTTCCTCCTCTAGTTACCAGCAGGCAGCAACCCTTAATATATTTCAGCATGACACATTTATATAATGCCACATGTCTGAATAGTCAATAAATGTCAATTGTCTTTGGCTGCATCTGTAGGGAATTTCCTTGAAATTTCCAAGGCTTCTACGTCAGCCATCTGTATTGAGTTTGAGTTAAAAATATAACGGCTTGTGTAAAAAATAGACAGAATAAAATAGCAAAGAGGCATCTGAAGTAAACTAGGTTAAATATAACGGTTGAATGTGTTTTACTTGAAGACATGAATGTGTTTTACTTGAAGACATGAAAATTGCAATGTTAAAAAGAACAAGAATAAATGAGACTAACAAAAGTGAGGGTAACAAACAAATCTTTTTAAAAATAAGACAGTATTCAGGTGTGAAAAGATGATCTAACATTGTACATCAATTTGTTAAGGCTCATTTTTCTAATACAGCTCGTGGACTTAGTTCGTATCAAAATCCATCGATCAACGCCCTTTGCTCGTTGATAAGTATATTGGAAAATTAGCGAGTTGAAATATCATTATCTCTCAATCATTCATCATTATCTGACACAAATTAACCGAATGCTTTTGCATTTCTCAAGGTATGGTAAATGTGATAAAAAACAACAAAAGCACTTTGAATAGCCAAAAGGCCCTCATTTGAATGAGCACAACTGAGTCTAGCATAAATATTGTATAAGCATTTATTTTCGCAAGAAATACTTCGCACACACGTCGCGACTGCGTGTGTTCGTCTGTGTGTGAGTGTGTGTCGTAACCTTTATTTTTTTGCCATTTGGTGTGGCACGTTTTCAGTTGCCCTTTCATTGCGGCTGTTATTCTTGTTGTTGTTGTTGCCGTTGTTGCTATAACTGTGCTACTTTTGCTAGCTTATTTACAAATTTCCCACATTTGTTTGGTTGCTTTTAGCTTTTGCCGACTTGGCTTTTTATAGCTATGCTTGTTGTTGTTGCTGCTGCTTTTATTGGTGCCATATTCAGAGCAATTCCAAGTGATATTTTTGTATACCCTATAACCACAACAAATGAGAAAACGGCTACAAAGTTTGTACTACAAACATTTAAATGTACATGAAATGAGAGCTCTTTATTGCGATCGAGTGAATTTTATATACTATACGATTTTATTGCAAGTATTGTAAATATTTACAAGTTGTGTTCGTCATATTCTAATATATTTCTTATACAAATATATCATAGCGTATCTTGTAGTCGCTTCCGTTTAGCGAACGTTTACTTGCCTTATTTATTTGCTTTTTTTCTGTTTTGTGCTTCCTGCTAATTTCCAGCAACACGTTAAAATGTTGAATACTAAATGGGTGTGACGAAGCCACGTGCAGTCGTCTATGATATTCTATTCCCCCAATTCCCCCTTAGCAAATGACACAACGTAACGAGCTGGGTATTGCACAGTGGACTAAACGTGTACAGAAATAGCTGAAATTTTTAATTAATTGTTTTAATTATTTTAATTAAAAACAAGCTATATTACAATTGATATCTAATATAATGGGATAAAATTCTTTTTATCAAATTTGTTGAATATTTTATGAGATTATAACAACTTCAGAAAGCGTATGTATGTATTGTGTGTTTAAACTGTTATTGGATTATTTTAAAATATAAATAAATATTTTGTTTGATATTTGATAGAAAGATGATATCAGGCGAATAACATACTTTTTTATGAGTTGTTAAGAAAATGATATTTTTTTTTTAAATTCAGCGTAATATTAAACATATACAATTTTGTGTTAAAGTTACAGGATTGGTAAAAATTTTGCATGTCCTTTTTTTGATTAATCAAAAGAAATTCGTTTTTGTGTCAGTGTGCATGGGCTTACCCGCTTGGCCTGCTGTCGTTTGTATTTGTGGACTGTTGTTGTGGCAATAAATAGCATGCATTTAGAAAGCAATTGAAGCAGACTTTGTTGGCAATGCCTAATGCCATGGCTTGAACATCGTTTGCTTTAATTAAGCATAAATGGTAACTAATTTGATGTGAGTGCTCGGCACGTGTGAGCACGCCGTGTCGAGGCCACAAAACCCACAGGTCCCAATAACCCACAGACCACTCACATGAATAACCTCCAGACGTAAGCCCAGACCAATACGGCAAAGCAATGTGCGAGAAATGCGAACAACAATAAGTAGATAAATGTTCATTGGCGTTGCGCAGTCGGGTGAGTGTGCAGGCAGGTGCTTCGTGGGGGTCGCCGCGCCCCGCCACTTACATAAGTCGATGTCGCACAAAGGCGGAATATGCCGTTGCAGGAAGTAAACACAACTGTGCACCGTTCTGGGGGCATGCGGGCAAATGCGAAGGTGAATACCAACAACAACAACAACAACAACAATAATGCAAACTCAACATTTCCGCATTAAATTGTGACGCTTACGTTTGCATCGCACATGTTTAAAACACGCATCGGGAATTGCTCACATCTGTTGGGCAACAGTTGATGCAACAGGGTGGCAGCTACGGAATTGATTGAGTCTCTGGGTTAACCTAAATAGAATTTCCTCGAATGCGTGGGAGCGATTTCCGCTTACGGTTTATGTCGTTCAAATATATATAAGTATGTTGATGTTGATTGATATCCTTTGCAATTGATATTGCTAAATGCGTCATATTGGGATTATACAACAAATAATTTGTGATATTAGGATGACGTTTTTTTAATCTATTCTAAAAATATTGAACATAATTATTGTTAATTATTATTCTTACAAATTTTATTTCGATTAGAATGAAAAGGCCCCATGACTTTGTCAAAACTTGCATATTTGAAAATAAAATTTTTTTTAATATCACGTTTTCAATATTGAGAATTTCAAATTTGCATTTTTAATGGATTGTATTAACATAAGCTCTCAGGGGGTCAAAATTTTTGTAAAAATCATGCCAAAATTGACAAAAATGTAGATATATATTTATTTCATATTTCAAACTCCCCATAACTTTGTCAAAGCTGAATCGATATACATGATTCATGCTATTTTTGGTTATTTCGTCTAGATTGCATTTATGTGTACAAATAATGCTTTGTTGTTATTACACTGTGATCGAGAATTGTGCGGTCGGTTACACTCGACTGCAACGTTCTTACTTCTTATTATTAGAAACCAATATTAAATATAATTTTTTAAAGCAAGGGGTACAATGTCCTTCGGACTAAATTCGCTACTGAAACGTAATTTGCTTAGATTATTTAATCGCAAACTAATTTCCTTAGTTTCTAAATTATTATTATGTGGACAATTTATAAAAAAGCTCCTAATAGATAGATTTACTATATTGCGAGTATAGCAATTCAGGAAGTGAAACTAGTAATGGGGTTTGTGCAATGTCCGCCATGCTGTCCGCCTGACCGCCTGTCCGGATGAACGCAATTTTTTCATCGCTATTGAAGATAGAGACTTGAAACTTTGGATGTATACTTGTAGTTATCCTCTTCAGACAAAGTATTAAGATTTTTGTGTCGCACCCACTGGGAGGCTGGCAATTCGATAACATGTCGATACACCTTAAATCGCAAATCGATAGATGGTGAATATTTTCCACAATTTTAAAGATAGAGCCACTAAATTTGCAACAGATTGCCCCCCAGCGCCCTAAGAAATTGGATATTGGATATCTCTCACAATTTTTGAGCTAGGGTCAGCAAATTTGGAAGGTAGATAACTGGTCACCTCCTTTAAAGATCAGTAAAAAATTCGCTCACGCAATTTTGACTTGTGAAGTTCTCGGATCTAAAGCTCTCAGATTGCTTCCATAACTTTGGCAAAACTAATTTGATTTTCATGTTTAATGACATTTTGGTCGTGATTTGTCATCTAGATTAGTTCTGCATTTAAAATATATGCATTTTTCAAAATAAAATTTTTTAAATTTTTTTGGTAAAAGTATCATATCACCCTTATTAATTTTCGAATTTTTTTTTTTTTAAATTTGAATTGCTAATTTTCGTTTTTAATCGATTGTGTTAGTCATAATTAGTATTAAAATCAACATTAAACCCGATTCTGAGGGGGTTAAATTTTTTTTTGTCAAAAACCATGCCAGAATTGACAGCAATTTTGACAAGTAAAGCTCTCGGATCCATAGCTCCCATATTTCAAACTTCCATAACTTTGTCAAAACTGAACCGATTTTCATGTTTGATGGTATTTTGATCATGATTTTTCATTTAGATCGATTTTATATTTAAATTATATACATTTTTGAAAAAAAAGGACTTACCCTCAACTCATATCCAAAAAAAAATATATTTTTCAAATTTTAGAATTGCGAATTTCTCTTTTTAATGGATTGTATTTGTCCTAATTAATTAGCGATGTCGGTTAAACCCGATTGCAACGTTTTTATTTGTTATAAATAAAATCTTGGCTTTGTGATATGGCTAAAAAACTATGATATTTAGTTTTGTATATTAGGTGGTTTTGTTAAAAATCAAACCCGATGATATTGCAAATAATTGGTTACATAATAAATGGAAATCAGAAACCTGCGCTACATGTAAATCGCTGCGTAAGCGCTGATCTATTTGCGTTTTCAATTGCAGAGCAGCACATGTATTAATAACGCTTTCAGTGCGTCACCTTCACACGTACACGTACACGTACATGTACACACACACAGACATACACATACGAACCCACACCCATTGCTGATTTTGTACTCCCCTCAACACGCTCTTGGGCCACTGGCCGCTCTCACGTTTCATAGCACTGGTGCAGCGTATCAGAGAATGCTTTATTTGCGCAAAGCAAACAAAACGATGAATGCGGTCAGATAGACCGAATTCCGGCACCGTCTGAGGCGCTGGTACCGCCGGATTCGCGAGCACGTATGTATGTGCACTGCCATGTGCTCCAAGCCGCCTGACCCTGACCATAGACACAGTCACGGAAACACTAATTCGAATATGATTTCTGTGTGGGGGTGCCGAAGCTGATTGTCTCACTGTGCTTGCTCGTAGTTGCATTCGTGCGTGCGTGCGTATGTGTCTGTGCTTGTGTGTGTGTGTGTGTGTGTGTGTGGCAAAGCGCTTCGCATTGTGCATATGCCCGCATGCGAGAATTTTAAACTAGTGCGAAACTTGTCGTAATCGTCGATGTAGTTGTCAACTGCTGGCCCCAGCTGTGGTCACGTTTTTTGACACACACGACGGACCCACAAATCACAAACACACACACATACTAACACTGCCTGAACACGGAGAGCGTACACATGGTCAGATAGACGACAATGCGATACTTTGACTGATTAGCAAAACGCTAAAAAAACAGTAGAAAAAAACCCATGTAAACAAAATAGTTCTTAAATGAGCTGATGATAATAAAAAGCAATGTTTTATTTCATATTTTGAATAAAAATATATTTTAAAAATAACTTGTATATTGTATAAAATATAAATATAAAATGGCGTCTATATAATATTAGATCTGATGATAATAAAAATACTATTTGAATAATAATGAATTTAAAAAAAATATATACAACAAAATTTATGATTTATTTAAATTTATGCTACAGCTTTTATCGATTAAAAAAAATTTTTTTAATTAAGAAAATTTTATTAACTTTTTAATGTGATTTTTATGTACTCGAATAACCAGAGAACCAAGAACTGCGTCATATATAGCACGTAGCTCTTATTGTGATAGATAAATTGAAGACTTTTTATTGCCCTTTTAAATTCATTCTTCCTGTTCTGCCATAATTTATTTATAATTTTTTATAATTAAATGTCCAAATTAAATCAGACAAATACAACCATAACATAGTGAAGATATAGCTGTATATATTAACTGACTTTTAATTTATTTAGATCTTTATAAAATAAAATGATTTGAATGAAATCAACTAGAATTTGCTCTAATTCTGAACTTCCTTTTTGAGAATTTGCTATGCTGATAATGTTTAGCTTAATAATTAGACGGCATGGCGTGATCTTCAAAAGTTTGGTTTCAAGTTAATGTTAACCGGACTTCTTTGAGTTCAAAGGTCACATGATTGAGAACACAATCTTATATATTTTTGTGTTTGGGTTAGATTGTGTATAAATGTTTTTTTAAAATTTTTTAATTATTGCAAAACACGATTAAATATTAAATAAAGTAATATTTGAACATGTGACTGAATTAAAGTATAATAGAATATAATCGTTAAGAATAAATGAAAATTTTGATATTGCATACTTATGGGACTTGCGGCTTATCGTTGACTTTGAATCACTGTGCCGCATCAATGTGATTTGAGTTTTGTTTGCGTACCTTGAGTTGCTTGAACTTTGGCTGAAACTTACCGTTTTCTTCTGTTTGCTTGTTTGTTTTTCGCAGTTGCCAAAGGTTCGATGAACTCAGCACGTCGTCTGCAACGCCGTCGTGGGGTCCGCCTGCCACCGAGACACGAACAAAGTACAAAAAGCGACGCATCGACATCGACATCGACACCGACTCCAGCTGAAGGTGGCCAAGACAGAGAGGCAAAATTGAGGCAGGTGGAGCATAAGGAGCATATGGAGTTCGATGGCGAATACAAGGAGACGGGCACGCAATTGGCGCGCACACATTCCAGCAGCAGCAGTAACAGTAACAGCAGCAGCAACAATATGAACATCAAAACAGTATTACAACCCACAACAGCCAATAGCAATAACAGCAACAGCAACAACAACAACAACTGCGGTGGCAGTGGTAACAGCAAGACAACAACAACAGCCAAATTCTGTGATCATGCCAGGCCAGGCATGCAGGCGGATGATGATGATGACAATGAGGAGTATGAGGAGGAGGATCAGGGCGATGACGACAGCGGGTATGAGTATGCGCTCGAGCCAATCAAACTGTCGCAGCAACAGCAGCAGCACCAACTACAACAACAGCAACAATATTACAAACATAATGAGGGCCTACTCTCCATAGCCATTAAGACCATCAAGCTGGTGCAGCGCAACAGGTTGCTGCAGAACCGTTTGGCCCAGCTGCAGTTGGAGACATCGGAGTTCATTGCCTCGGTGCTGGCCAATCCCGAGAATCGGCATTTTCGTGAGAAAATCACGGCCAAAACAGAGGCGGCCAATAAAGTGAGCAACGTTCTGCTGCGTCACTAAGCGACAAACAATATAACAAAAAAATGCTGCATACTTTTCGGCGGCAACCAGAAAATGCCGCATTTCGATGTCATAGCAATTAATTTAACTCGAGAGATTCCAAATAATATAATACTATAACATCTGTATAAGGAAAAAGATTATTACTTGTATTTAAATTGCCTATTTATTTAAAATTAATTTCTCTTCAAATTGTATTTAAGTTAAAATTGATTGCTGTGACATACGAAATTGAGTTTTGTGCAGTTCGTACTGATTACATTTAAAAATTAACAAAATGTAAGTTTAATATTTGACTATACACAAATAAACAACAAAAACAATACATAAACATATACATGAGAAATATTTATACACAAAATATAAAGAATATACAAAATAAAAAAAAAACAACAGTCAAGAATGTAATATTATTATATAGTTACTAAGTATGTTTATGTTCAACATTTTGTACATCCAACAATTTATTTATAAATGCATATTTAAAAAAAGAAGTCTATTAGTAATACCTAGTGCTACAAAACAAAACTGGCATAATCATTTTTAGAACTACGACGCTTTTGGCTTTATGCAGCAAATAGTTGCATTAAGTTAACATATAAATTTCAATGCAAAGCAATTTGTTTATTAAACTAAGGTTAGCAAACCACTATACGTAATTGATCGTCAGAACCCATTAACAACAATCTATATACATATATATATATATATATATATATATATATACACATATTTTTATCATATGAATTCAAAAGAAAAACCAAACAACTTGAGCGTAACTTATTCGAATTGTGAAAGCTAAATTCATACCCATGTATTTTTAAAGTAAAAAACATTTAATTTACATTTTCTACTTACTTAAATGTTACAATTATTATTAAAATAGAAAATAGACAACAAACTTGAATCATGATACAAATTACAAATAAAAAATCATTTTATTGAAGTGAAAAATGTAATATACATGTCGAATTATTTATTGCCAATTTCAATACAAAGAACAACTTGGACAATCAACGTTTAAGCAGAAAGAAGCAGAAAAAAAGCACCTCGGTAAGACCCACACTTAGCGGTCGTGTCAATAACACCAATCAAAGCGCTCAAAGACCGTCTCAAAAACTTGGCGTTCAGCATGTCAACTCAATCATGAAAATTACTTTTATTAGGATGTTCCCAAAAACGTGCGTCTATTTGGGTAATACATAAATTGGCAGAATATAAAACTATAATAGAGCTTTCCTTGATTTTTTTGCATACCTCAGGGAAGTATTTTTGAAAGAGAGTGAGAACAAATGTGTACTGAAGTGGATATAAAAGTTATTATATATCTTTCTTTTATCTTTCGTCTATTTGACTATGTTCTGTTTCTTTATTGTAATAAATAAATATAAAAGCATAATTTGTACCCAACACATGTATTCTGAAGACTTAAACTTATTTCCACATTTACTGCAACGTTCATGTGAGTTCTTTATCATTTCTGGAATGCCCCTAAAAATAGCGTTTGGTGTGCGTGCTGCAGACAACACACATCTCTCATCATGTTGTCATTCAATATAAAATTATACTTCAATTGTTTCAAGTTCATTCAATAAAACCGCTCCCCTCTGAGATGTCTGCAAAAGCCATTCGAGTGCCATTCAGCGGTTTTCGGCTTTTCGAATATGATTTTTAGCTCTGCTCTGTTTATGGTTTCAAGCAGGTCTCTTGTTTATTTTTGGCTCAGTTGCAGGTCCGCAGACAGCAATTGTCGGATTTGTAATCATAAATACTTATTGTACATAGCCCTGGAATTCACCTCACCAAAGTTTTTGATATTTGCTTACTTTTTTGTTATTGTTTATTTTTATTTATTTTTTTTGTGAGTGCTGCTGCCGTTTATTTTTATTGTTATTAGTTTTAAAGGCATTTATTTCGAGTTTTATTGCCGTTGGGTGTTGGACATGCTGCGGCCTTTATGTACTCGGCTCACGTCTCCATTTTTTTTAACGGCATTTGGCATTATACACGTGATTTAAGAGCATCGGACAAATTACAGTGACCGGGACCTAAATTGAGCCACACAGCACTTGACACTGAGGGGGTGTTATTGTATCTTGAACTCTGGGAATTGTTGCCACGTCTTGAAACTGAAAATTGAACTTGATTTTTGCCGTTGTTTATGCAGCTTAAGCTTGATAATTTACTTATGTTGTATTGTTGTTTATATATTTAATGTTTCTTTTTTAAGAAGTCAGGTAGCGTGTGAATGTTGTTGGCCAGTTGTTGGTCAGTTTCAGATTGTTAACAACGTAGACATTAGTAGATCTCTTAAGTCGACCTTGGGAAGGTCGTTGCTTATTTGGTTGTCCGATTAGAGTACAGCAATTAATGTTGACTTATTTTTATTTTTGTCATTTATTTTATTTGGCTGAAGCAATAAATAACTTTTACGAGTGCTAAATCAACACCACTCACGGACAATGCATTTCAATGGCAACTGTAGCATGCCACATGCACTTGTGGTAAGTACAAATTATTTTATGAGCAGGTAAATAGAGTGTTTCTAACTCACATCGAATTGTAGTTGCACACTGTAGTTAAATTAATTAACATGTGCAAAATGCATGCAAACATTTTTGAGTGCTTACAAATTATGATGAAAAGAACCCCGGTAGCAAGGTTGCGTCATATTTATTCTGCTAATTCTAAAAACACGATTATTTGTATTTGTTTATGGCATATTTTGTCTTAATATAGCTGACATTTTTTTAAGATTTCATTTATGTTTGTCATTAGGTATTATGTAAATACAATAATATGTAAACATAATTTTATTTCTATAAGATACATATTGAGGGAAAAAATAAATTTGTAAAAAGATTTAAATTGTTTAAGTTTACATATATAGATAATTCAATTAATTTTCAATGATTTGGGAAATTCCCCTAATTGGCTTTTAGATGTGCAACCAAATGATTTTTGAAAAATATGTTTCCGCTCTATTTTCAACTCGCACTTTTTTTTAAACTTATTTAAATGCTTAATCATTTCGCGCCCTAGGCAAATTTTCAAGTAAACTATCACTTTTTGACACTAAATCTGAGAGCAGACATATTCGTTTTTTATTGTTTAGCGATTAAAATTTAATTAGCAGCGTTTTGCTTCAGCTTTTGATCTATTAACAATTAAAACAATGGAGTGCTGTGAGCTGAGCACTCGAGAGTGTGTGTTCACTTGATTAAAATCAAACACCTGTTAATTTGACAGTTGCCAAGTCATGCAAAATGAATATGCATAAAATCTGTGCAAATATCAACTATGATCGTTTAAACAAAGGCCCGCAAAATGCATTCAAAGCTATTTGTTTGGATACTGGATATAAAACATATAGAAATATATATGAAAAAACCGAGAAGCAAAAAAAATAAATGAATCGTTGCTGCGTCGGTACTGAAGGTCGTTCGATTCCTAAATGCGCCAAAATTTGATTGTGAAAGTGGCAGCAAAATTGGAAATCGGTCGAACTGAAGCTTGAGCTGAAGACGCACACAAATTGTTATTTTTGCTTGTTAACCCATTAATGAATAGGGCTTAAATGTTGTTCGTATGCAAATTTGTATGGTTGAACTTTGAATTTGTAATCGTTGTAACATGAAATCATCAGCATTTAGGCGCATAGATACAAGATACAGATACACAGCTATAACATAAAAGCTAGATAAAGCGCAGCGTTGCATGACATTGAACTTGAGACAATATCAACATCAACAACAACAACAGCGTCTGTCCAGCTCCAATGTGGTTAAATAGCGGAAGCACTTTTCGTAAAACTATAGATCAGAGTTTTATTTGTTCGCAAGCTCTTGCTAATAGGAGTGTACCAAATTTTTGATTAACGCATGCTTGGCTGCTAGGGAATTACGAGCATAAAGTTTTGCTCAGTATATATAAAATATATGGCTATGACTAACGAAAAGCCCACACAACGTAAACGTGAACGACCAAAAACTGGCAAAACAGGGCAAATGCAAGATTCCGAAAAATAGTTTAAAGCGAAATGTAAATAATTTTACCAGAAATTTTTTTGCAAGTTCATCGCGTGAACTTGAAAAAGACGCACCAGATACGAACAGACAGCCAACAACTGTATCTTTTGGTGCAAACGAGTCCGGGCTACTGTCCGCCACTGGGGCATCTGCGTGCTGGCCAAAACGTAACGCGCCAAATTGACCGACTTAACCGGCAGCCACCCGTCTTGATTCGTCCCGCGTAGGCTTCATCGTTACCTCAGCCGGCAGCGGCGATTCATTTACCAAGCGGACAGCAACGCGCTCGCATGCGCAGTGGCTGTCGAGTTCCATTTAAGCAAAAAATAAAAATAAATAAATACGAATACAATCTTTAAATATATCATAGAGCGCTGGTGTATCAACTAAGGAGAGCAACACGCCCATTGCGTAAGTGTATTCTAAAAATGTAAACCGCATCGAAAACGTGTTTAGAATTTCACAACTTATAAAGCGAGTAAAATGGGGTTTTTAGCCGGATCTGTGAGTGCATTATTTGTGGCGCGTGTTGTCTTTAAACTGAAACTGAATGCATATGTGGTATAGCAATTTTATTGGCCAAGAATTGTGAATATTATGAAGCAATTTTTGTATAGCTAAAAGCTATCAAGAAGCGTGAATTGAATCTTTACGCGATTTATGTTTAAATAAATATTAAAATAAAGCATTTTAGTGTTTCAGAAGTCTAAAAAGTTTAAAAAAATTGGAATAAAAAATTGGAAGAGACTATATTTAAGAATCAAGTTATATTAATGCTTTTAAGTGATTAAGACATTCGGCTAGAATATTTGAAATTTTATTAAGATAATCAATGTATTTGCTTCAGATAAATAAAAGGCATGGTAGTTTAATTAATAATTTTCGCTATTTCATAGAATTATAAGATTTATAGAATAATTTGCTAAGATTTTTTTTGTCATTTTTTATCATGCAGTTTACATCTGTACTCATGTTACTCTTGCATCAGTTTTAAATGTTATATTACCGAATTGTTTAATGTTGATTTCAAATTTCAACGGTTAAAAAAATTGAAAATTTCCAAATAATTATATAATAATTCTTGTGTTATCTGATAACAATTCTTTAACATATTCAACACCAATCTTAATTTAAATCGTGAAAATAATTAGTCTCGCTAGCAGCCGAAAGTTGTTAAACTTGGCTAATTGGACACAGTTAATGAGCTAAGTGTCTGAGCCAAAAATACACCAAAGACGGGCGGCAAAGGGGCGCAGCTATCGCTGATTGAAATATATGTTATAAATAATGATAATTTTTTACAACAATTTGCTTACCACAGATATAAGTGGTAAATTGAGCGTAACCAGTTTTTTCTTTTGAACCCTAAAGACTCACTTGTTGTAGCAGAACTTTAACGATCGCAGCGCCCTTCGATCGATCATAACCCTTGAAATCTTTGTGGTAGGGCAGTTCCATACGGGAGACCGACCGCTGACCGGTTATAAATGAGCTTTTCTTAAAATTCAGTGACAAAAGAAGTTGCTGTGCCCAGACATGTTGTGAGTGCTGTGTGTGTGCGTCTGTGTGTCTGTGACGAAAGCTATTGAAGGCTGCACACGTAGAACTAATTGTGCTAAGACAAAGGCAGAAGTATCTGAATCTCAGTATTGTGCTATATATTTATATGTAAAACGAAACCAGTTGGCTTGTCTCGGATGTCAATTTTTGGCCAGCAGCGTATTGGGGTTAATTGAAATACTTACTTTTCTTCTTCTTCTCCCACTTGTGCAATTTTAACCTTTAATAGACTTATGTGAATAATGTAAAAACCCAAAATAAAAATTGAGCATTAAATTTGCATATAAAGCAATTTTGTGGAATCGCAGCGCGCCCACAATATTGAGTCTTTGGCTTAGGATGCCCTAAAGGGGTACAACAACTATGGCAAGAAGCTTGCCACAAAATGAAATTCAACAAATATTTAAAAAAATTCTAATACATATCATTACTACGTTTGTTTGGAGAATAGTTTAAAAATGTAATATGTATATAAAATAAAAAACATGAATGGAAAACGAAAATATTATGTTTAAAACATTTCTTATTGCTCAAAAATATGATAATATTGCAAAAATACATATAAATAAATAAATCAAAATCAAGGACTAAAATGGTTTAAAAATGGAGCACTAAAATTATATACTCAAACAGATTTTAAACCGCGTTTGAAGAGTTAAAATTTACAATAATATTAAAGACATAAATTTTACAAAAATGTAAATAAATTAAATGAAACAATAATGAATTGTAATTTAAAAAAGTAGTAGAAAACTATAAAATACATTATATAATTATTATAAGCATATGTACTTTAACATTTTATTAATCCGATAGATTAGTAGATTTCGAGATTTAAAATTTGTAGATAGTTCGATTTGTAAGCGTATTTTAGCAGTTGTTGCCCTTACATTTTCTTCGTTTATTGAGTTTTTACATTTTGTTGATATATTTGTATTTTTTTTCTTGATTTTGGCCGAGCGTCTTTAATGAATATCCGCGTGCGCTTTATGGGTCAACGGCAACTGGCAAATATTTTAGCTTGGATTGCGCTCGAATTATTTTGTGTATTTCGTTTTGGTCACTTCTTCAGTTTTTCTGTTTTGATCGCCAACCGGTTGGCGGTTGGTCTGTGCGTGTATGTGTGTTATTGTTTTGATTTCTCGTTTCTTTTATTTTCATTTTTTATGTTATTTATTTTTGCACACACATTTTTTGTTATGTGTATGTGTATCGTTGTAATCGGCAACTTGTTGAACTTGAGCTAAAAATAAAAAAAAAACGTAAATCAACGTAAAATATCAGCCGTTGGGGTGTTAAATGGGTTTGGCCAGAACCAAACCGACAAAAGTGAAATCGAAGGACGTTTGCAATTTTCAACCGCTTGCTAATATGTATCTAGAACTGTTTGCTAATTAGCATTTGTTTGATGCTATCTTACAGATACACTTTTGGTAGCCGCTGAAGATGCGCTTAGCGTATTTGCTGATACTGTGCCTCTGCTTGGAGTGCAGCCGCGGCCAGCTGCTGGTTGATTTGGTGCGCGACTTTGAGACATCGCTGTTAAACACACGCATACCGGACACCACCGACTTTCTGCCCGAATATGATTTCATCATAGTGGGCGCCGGCTCGGCGGGCTGTGTGCTGGCCAATCGGCTGAGCGAGATTAGCACGGCGCGGGTGCTGCTCCTGGACGCTGGCGATCAGGAGACATTCATCAGCGATGTGCCCTTGACGGCGGCTCTCACCCAAACCACACGCTACAATTGGGGCTACAAGGCGGATGCCACGCCCAACGCCTGCCAGGGCCTGCGCAATGGCGTCTGCAACTGGCCGAAGGGACGCGGCGTCGGCGGTACCAGCCTGATCAACTTTATGCTGTACACGCGCGGCCATCGACGGGACTACGATGGCTGGGCGGCTGCCAACAATACGGGCTGGTCGTATGATGAGGTGCTGCCCTATTTCAAGAAATCGGAACGCATTGGCATTCCCGACCTGTACAAGTCGCCCTACCATGGACGCAACGGACCGCTGGATGTTCAGTACACGGATTACAAGTCGCGCCATCTGAAGGCCTTCCTCAAGTCGGGTCGGGAGCTGGGCTATGACATCACCGATACGAATGGGGAGCAGCTGATGGGCTTTTCCAGAGCCCAGGCGACCATTCGCCAGGGCAGGCGCTGCAGCACCAGCAAGGCCTTCATACAGCCCGTGCTGCGGCGCCGCAATCTGCACATCTCGATGAAGAGCTGGGTCACCAAGCTGCTCATCGATCCCGGCACAAAGCTCGCCGTCGGCGTGGAGTTCACCAAACAACGACAGCGGTTTGTGGTGCGCGCCAGCAAGGAGGTCATTCTGTCCGCTGGCGCCATAGCCAGTCCGCAGCTGCTGCTGCTGTCCGGCGTGGGACCGCGCGCCCATCTGGAAGAGCACAACATACCCGTGCTGCAGGATCTGCAAGTCGGCCACAATCTGCAGGATCACATTACGCTAAATGGCCTGGTGTTTATGGTCAATGATTCCACGGTGAACGATGCACGTCTGCTGAATCCCACGGACATCTTTCGTTACATCTTTGCCGGCCAGGGGCCATACACCATTCCCGGCGGCGCCGAAGCCTTTGCTTTTGTGCGTACGCCCAGCTCCACTTTTGGTAAGGCCCTTTTTATGCTCGTTCGCAAAGTGGATATAGTTTATTGGGTTTGTGCAATGTCCGTCCGATTGAGATTAATCAGATAGAGTATTACGACTTTTTGCATACCCCAATTCGATAAAACATATTTATCTTCCTCATCTAATTTGGGTCGCCAGATTACTGGCGAGCTTCTCTAAAGATTGCAAAAACATATTTTTTGATACGCCCACTGGGGGCCTGGCAAATAAATCATATCTATAGGCCCCGCAGTGGGTAAGCCGTAAAAATAAATGTCTCCCACTATTTTACATCTCATCATTAAATTTGGCGGCCAATTCCGATTACCTCTAAAAATAGTGCCGAGAAATTTCATAATTTAAAAAAATCGATTCTTTAGCAAATTAACAATAATAATTTGGACCGAACCAAAGGCTTTTAATTATATATATATGTAATATATTTAATTTAATTTTCTTATACTTTTTATTCTTGCTGCAGCTAAGGATTATGCGGACATGGAGCTGGTCTTGGGCGCTGGTTCGCTGAGTGGCGATCGCTTTGGCACATTACGAGATTTGTTGGGCATCACGGATGAGTTTTATGAGAAAATGTTTGGCGACGTGCAGAACAAGGAGAGCTTCGGTCTGGTGCCGGTGCTGTTGCGACCAAAGAGCACTGGTCGCATCTCGTTGCGCAGTCGCAATCCGTTCCACTGGCCACGCATGGAGCCCAACTTTATGCAGCATCCGGATGATGTGCGCGCCATGATTGAGGGCATTGAAATGGTAGCTAGCTAATTATTATTCATATTTATTATATATTAATTATGCTCTTATGTTCAGATCCTGCAGTTGGCGCGCACCAAGTCCATGCAGAAGATGGGCACACGCTTCCATGCGCGTCCCTTTCCGGGGTGCGACCATCTGATCTTTGCCAGCCACGACTATTGGCGCTGCTGCTTGCGTCTCTACGGCTCCAGTCTGCAACATCAGTCCGGCACCTGCAAAATGGGCCCCGCCACGGATGCTGCGGCTGTCGTCGATCCGGAGCTGAGAGTTCATGGCATTCAACATCTGCGCGTGGCGGATGCTTCTATTATGCCACATGTGCCCGCTGGTCATACGAATGCAATTGTCATCATGATTGCCGAGAAAGCGGCGGATATGATCAAGAATGCGTGGCGCATGAGAATCGCCCCACCAGACAATTAAGTATCTGAAAATGTTCATTAGTAATTTATATTTATTGTTTAGTTTTCGTACAAGTCATTAGCTTAAGAGGTGCAAAGTTGGTATGTGTGATAAATTGTTATAATATTCAAATACAATGCATAGGAAATCTTCAGTCAACAAATTAATATGGCCAAATCTTGTTATTCAACAGAATGCAACATATTTAATTAAAAAATACAAAAAATGTATTCATAGGCTTGCCTCAAAGTATTTTACCACAAACTTTAAAATTTCTTTATTTGTATTTAATTCATGAAAATACAATTTTTAAAAAAATGTTGCCAAATATTGCATTTGGATACTAAGACTATTTTAAATGATATTGTTAAAATTTGGTTTATTCCGTTGTTAAAATTAAAATTGATTTGTTATTATATTAACTATTTGTTTACATTATGTTATTTTCAGTTTGAGCTTTTAAATAAACAATTTTAACTTAAGAAACGGAATTTGAATTTTATATATTTATTTCTACTTTATAATTTACTACCAATTTCTTACATAATTGTTATCATCAGTAATTAGCATCCGGCTAAGCCAATGCTATAACTAAAAACTAACGTGGGATTCCTCATCTAATATTTTTCATTATATCTGATTTAAAATCTCGCTTACCCGCCAAAAGGTGCAAAGCAGCCCTGGAAGTCAACATATATATTTGTCTCGCTCTTGACTGTTCTTGGTTTACCTGGGAACTAGTTCTGTTTCTCGTAGCAGTCAGCTCTGAATCGGTTGCTATAAGTAGTTCACATGTTTTACAATAGATGGCGTGTTTTAATTGATATGCGTTACAAATCTGTTGTACATTGTATTTCTGAGCCGATTGCAAATATTTTTCTGATTTTTAACTGCCCGAATTAGATGTAGTTAGTGCCTTAGTTAAAACATGCATTTTATTATTATCAGCCCATGTATTTTTGTATTTTCTTATTTCCAACAAATACCTAATATGTAATAAAGAATATATTTGAACTTTTAAAAAAGAACATGTGATCAACAAATTTGGAATTCGTGTTCATGCCAGCCAAGTGTTAAATTTGTTTTGATTTTACGGCGCGTTTAATGCGCAGACGCCGCAACCGTCAAACGCGGCTGGCGTCGTTGCCTCTGCATCTGTCTCTGCCTCTGCTGCTGCCGCTGCCAACGCAGACGCTGGCTATAAGTTAACCGCTAGTCGACTTTAGTTTTTTGGCGGCTTTCATGTGCGGTGGCAGGCTACGCAAAAACATTTAACGCAACGCAACACAATGTCAGACGGAAAAAATTACGTGAATTGAATTTTACGTTAATCCCAAAACGTAAAAAAAGAAACAAAAATATTATCACAATACAATTAGAGTACGAGTATTATTAATAAAATAAACCTAAATCAAATGTAAATCTGGAGTAAAGTGTAGGTGAATAAAATCGAATAATAATTACTATAAAAATATTAGTTTAGCTGACACGTGGCCAAGTGGGTGTGTGCGTGTGTGTTCTGTGTATTGTTGTGTGCGTGTAACAAGAAAGAGAGCAACAGAAAAAACTTTATTACATTTGGCCCCATAGGGCGCTTTAATCAAGTAAAAGTAAAAGCAATTTTGTTTTAGTCTGTACTGTTATTGTTTCTGTTTTAGTGAAATTAACTATTTTTATGAACACACACACACATATACATCCACACACAGACGGCTTTGCGTGCTTTGCTAAGGATTTCTTTTATGCCCCTCACTTGTAATTGCTGCTCGGAATGTGGACGGCCCAAGGCCCCGTCTGGTGGCGGTCGCGTTTTTAGAGGTTTTTTAACCCACCAATATATATGTACATATTTTACACACACATATATATATACATATATATATATATATATATATATATATATATATATATATATATATATATATATATATATATATATATATATTATATATATATGTAACCTACTTTGCCGGCTCTGCCACGTGGCGTATGCGCAATATTTTAATTAAATGTTGAAAAAGCTAGGATACCAACTGCTGCAGTTGGCCAAAACTTGTAATTATGCTCAACTAAAATAACTCAAGTATTCGTTGCTTTTATGTGAAATACTCGAGATTATGCTTTTCAACGTTAGCAGCAAAATTTACTCGTCTGGAATGATTCAAAGGTCCCAGAAAGCGATGTCAAGTGGCTAAGATTAAATCGCTGCACATCAATTATATGATTTGATCATCACAAATGACAGACAAGTGAGTATTTGTATCCTTGTTTGCTTGACATTTTCTTATCGTGCCATAAATCAATAGGGCGTTGCCTTTAAGCCATGTCTATGCCGCTTTTGTTGTCAGCGATTTGAATAATGGGGCTAATAAGTAACTGGGAATTGTGTGTTAACAGGAAAATTTATGTAAATTTAAACAAGAAGCTGTCATCATAGGTGAAGTTCCATATAAAAGCAAGTTTCGGTTGTATTATTTGACATTTATTGTAATTCAATTTAAATTAAAAAATTTATATATTTTTAAAATTTAATTTAATATAACATATTCTAATCTTCTATTGCTACATATCAATATTTTCTGGCGCCCAACGTGAGCAAACAAATAATTGTATTGTAAATTACTTGGTATGGAATCCTTAGTGAATTCTCAACTTCAGTCTTAATTTAAGCTCATGTAAGTGTGCTTACAAGAACTTGGCATAGAAAAGCAACTCATTTTCAAGCAATTACCATTTGAATCAAAATGCTAATTTCGCCTTTGCACCTAAGCGCCATTTTGGCCAGTTTGTCTGTCTGTTAAGCTGTCATCTGGCATTCGGTTCAACTGTCCGACTGTCCTTTAGCCAGCCACAGGGACACGTTCCTTTGGCATTTTGGCATATTTAATTATCTGGCAATTCATCAGCGCGTTTTGTTTGCGTGTGTGTGTGCTTTGTCATTAATTTGCAGCTCCCTGTGCTGATATAACGGCACCCGCATAAAGCCAAACAAGCAAACACAAACGCACAGTTGCGATAATAATAAAAGAGTAATAAACAATAAAAAAAGAAAGCGAGGAGAAAAACGCAACAAGAGGCGGAAAGGCACGAAGTATTGCCAACTGAGGCAGTCACAGTCACATAAATGGAATGACAATGGAAGCAGACACAGTTGTTGCCTTCCACACAAATGTGAAGCAAGGTGAATTACACACGCCTCGCACACACACACACATACGCGGGGGCAGCCTGTGGCGTCCCTCCGAAAAAAGGCCAAGGCAACCGAAACGGTCACAAATGTTGCCACAAATGTCATGTGCTCGCATTGCAACTAAACTTGGCGCTGGCTGAGTTTTGAAGCATGCCACATTACGTATACGCCCCATATTATGTGAACCCCATGCCTCACATTGCGTATACGTAAAGTTGCCACAAGAATATTACCAACAGTCACGTAGCAAAGCAAATGCTGCCTCGTCGTTTTAGTATGTGTGCGTGACTTGTCGTGTGTCAGGGTGTGTATGTGTGTGTGTGTGTTAGTGTGTGGGTGTATGTGCGTCGCTTATCAGCCATCATAATAATTGTTGGGGCAATTCCCTGGCACTAAACTCACGTTATACAAATGCATGCACAGGCGACTACGTACATACATACAAATACCCACACATATGTATGTATAGATATATATATATATATGTATGTGTGTGTGTGTGTGTGCAGAAGTAAACACGCGACCATTTGGCCACATTACCAATGGGCAGTTGGAATGTTGCCCAAGGCGGTCAGTGCGGGCCATAATTACACACGCATTTGGTGGTCATAAAAAGAGCATTTGTACAATGCACAACTGAGTACAGAGACAAAAATAAAAATATGAAAGAAAAACCAAAAGAATACTCTAGCTAAAAGTGCTCGAAGTGGAGATATCCTTTAGAGAGGTATTAAGCTACTTTACGCCCCTTTAATTACATAAAACTTTTGGAACACAGAAAAAGCAGAATTGTGTTCTTCTAGTACATAGTTGGTTTACTATATAATTCTTTGGCATAACATAATGTGGCTATATACTCAGTCGTAAAATAAATTTTTAATACTTGAACTTACATATTTTATGGTTACGGGGTATAAAAAAATAGTAACAAATGAATTTAATATTCTTTTGTGCTTTAAAATTATACTATTCAACCTGGCATATTACATTACACTTTTATACTTCTGTGGTGGAATGGTTTTATTTTTTTTATTAGTAGTGGGAAAATGTGAATCATTTCAAAGGCGGCAGGTGTGCAGTTACTGAAAAATTAACATTCTGCAAGCTTATGTATTTAAATGCCGAATCATGCTAGAGGTCAAAATGGTAAATATCGTAATAATCTGTTCAGTTTTGACAAAGTTGTCATATGTAATTCATTAAAAGTTGAATTACGCGATGCTGAATTACAAAATTTTTTTTTCTAAAATAAATCATGGGCAAGGAATTTTTTTTTTCAAAAAAAGGAAAAAAATATTTTCAAGTAAGAGTTAACTTTAAATATATAAATAATCAAGAATAAAATTCGTTAAGTTTTGACAAAGTTATGGTACTTTTAAGTCCCTTATGTAAGGCTTTGGGAACTTTACATGTTACAATTTTTTGTCAATTTTTGGCATGATTTTTGATAGAAAAATCGACCCCTTCAGAATCAATTTTAATGTTGTATTTTATACTAATTTTGGTACGCGCAATCGAATAAAAATAATATTCCTCGATTCTATATTAAAAAAAAATTGTTTTTCTTCTTTTTTTTGGAAAATATTTTCAGAAAAAATTAATTTTTAAAAACGAATTAAATTTAAATGAAGAAAAGAATTCAAGAGAGAGAAAGAGTTCAAACAATCAGCAAAATGCGAACATCATGGAAATCGGTTCAGTTTTGGCAAAGTTATGGGACTTTAAAATGCAGCAAATGTAGATTCGATTTTTTTTTTATCATAAATATATCTATGTATATGTTATAAATATTTTTGATGTACATTTTAATAGCATTACCATTATTACACAAAGAAGTACTTATAATAAATCATATTCGTGATACTTAACGGCGTTTCCTGTTGTGCAAATAATGACAAATGATTGCAACTTGTAGGCCTAAGCCACAAGCTGTAGCTTACATAACATTGAGAACATCATTTTGGGGGCTTAGGCACAGTCTGCCGAGAGTTGAACAAGCTTTGCCACTGAGGTAATCAATAATGATTTATGCTTTAATATACATTTTCGTAAGTAATTTAAATTTCCACAGAGCTAGTCTTTAAAATTAAATTATTTTTTAAATATTGGGGCTAAAGTAGAGCAACTGTCTGTAGCAATATGATAGCCGGAGGAGAGGAGAGTTGAAATCCTTTTTGGTAAATATCGCTATTGCGCTGTTTGCGCTTTTTCTTTATGCACGCAACGTTTTATGTTGAGTCCAAGCAAAGGCAACATCCTTTGACAGTCAGTTGTCTGAACGGGCCAGTTCTCTCTTTGGCTATTTGCACAGGCAACGAGCCCACTAGCGTCCAAACAGTAACCAGCAACCAGTAACAGAATAAAAGTGGAGTCAACAGAGAATTGCAGCTTAAAAGTGGACTCGCCTGCGGGACTTTGACTCAACTGACGACTCGGATATGCCGACTGGTTTAAAGCATAATAAAAGCCCCAAAACGATGGCATTAAATAACTGAGGACTGAACAACAAATGTGTGTTAAACGTAGAAGCAGAGTTCACTGCGCGTGCCGAAGCTTAAATATCCTAGGTGACTTAAGGTATATTTACAATAAAGTTAAATTATCCTCGACAACAGTTGAAGTTACAGTTTTTCATACAACGAAATTCGCGATTGTAAAAAAGTAATAGTATGAGCCTGATTTTCTTTAAGAGTTTGAGCGAAATTTCTTAGACGACAAAACGAGTATTATAATCGATATTATAAATGTGATTATAGACTGTATTTTGAATCTACGATATTTAATTTTAATTGCTATAATTTTAAACATTAATTTTTTAATGTCCTCAACTAAATACATGATTTAAATAAATTACTATAATTTACTTTTTAATTGGTATAAGCAGCAATGTACTGTCTGATTAATTAATTTTGTGCACCTTATGTGGTTATAGTCCTGGTCGAGAATTTATATACCTCGACTGTTAATTATTTGTGGCATAAAATGTATAACATCTATAGCAAGTGATATAACAACTGGGCATAGCCTTTAAAGCTAACTGTAAAATGATGTATTACTTTTCACTGCGGCCCATAAACAATTCCATTAAACTAACGCCTGTCTAAGCCCACGCATTGTTGTCAATCAAATTGAATCGCCAGCTATGCTATTTGACAGGCAAACACGATCCATGTCCATATGAGGGGCGCCGCGGGGAGGGGCAGCTACATCGCTCATGTAGCTATGAAAACAAACGTCGCAGTGGCAATAATATTTGCAAAAGGCCAAATCAAATATGTATAAAGTAAACACGCTGCAGGCACAGCGATGGCCATGCCATTTCATTTGGATGAACCCGACGGTCAGTCAATCAATTCTATAAAAATGTTTTCATTCTACCCTATATTTAGGAAGTGCATAAAAAATGGTATTTTGTACATATCCATAAAGTTGATGGGTTCTTTATCAAAACAATGCATAGGCTGATAGAATTATCTAAGGGTATCTACAAGTCAATCATATGCATTATTATTCTTGCATATTTTTGATGGCTGTGGTTTCCATAGCTTTAATGCTTTAACAGATTTCAATTTTACAACCAATAATATTAAATATATATATAATATATATTCTTATGTAGCTATATATATTTATCTATCATTCTATCTATCTATCTTTTATAAGCTAGCCAATATATGTTTTTTTTTTATATTTTCATGCATTATTCATTGTATATTGAAGGCTTGCATTCGTAAATATTATGATGAGTGCGGACCACGGGTCGTATGTTTTATATTTTGGCCGCAATTCCATGCATAAATTATACGACTTACTGCTCTACGCAAATCATGTAGGTGTAAGAGTCGGCTTTGTACATTGAGTATATTTAGCAAAAATGAAGCAATGAAACATAATTACCCAAATAAGTATTTACAATATGTTTTATTTTTCTGTGTCTAGATTGGGCTATTAATTTTCTTTGCCGAGCTAAAATTCCCTCTTAATGTCTTCACCTTTGTCAGCGGGCGGAGTAACAAGCTGTAATTAAATTGCGAAAGCTGCTCACTTTTATTTGCAAATTAGCCACTAAGCAGACTAACCGGCTGTCCGACTGTCGCCTTGGCTGACTGGCACCGCTGACTCACAGGAAACAGCATTCAG
>SCDS01000239.1:0-51522 GCA_004149465.1 Drosophila nigromelanica | reverse complement strand
ATTTTTTTTTCGAAAATGAACAAGGGGGGAGTACATGATATTTTCACAAAAAAATGAAAAAAAAATTATTTTCAAAAATGCATATATTTTAAATGCAGAACTAATCTAGATCACAAAACATGACCAAAATGCCATCAAACATGAAAATCGGTTCAGTTTTGACAAAGTTATGGAAATATTGGAAATACTTTTTGTTTTTCGAGGTACCCGAACCAAACTTGGCAATTTCACCACATTCTAATAGCATATATCTGCAATATAATCAATATCACACAACTTTAGGAACTGTATCCACAGAAATAATCGTGCTTTTTGCATGAACAACTTTTTTGCTTTTATAGCTCCTTAGCAAACTTAGCTATTGTGATTATCTCTTTTGTCCCAACAAAGAAATAACATTTTACCAACATCGAACTACAGTAAAACATATGCATATAAATGCTTATATGGGAAAAATCGGTAACTATATATATATATCGTATATCTTCAATATGTCTGCAAGGGAATTTAATCTTCGGCACCCCAAAAGAAAAATAAGCAGGCTTTCTTTTTTTAAATGGTGTGGCAATGCTGCTAAAACGCCACAGATAAAAACCCGTGCGGAAAGCAGTTGTAAAAATTTATTGATTTTCTTTTCTGTGGCGTTCTCGCCCATTTTCTTTTTATTTTAGTTAAGCTCCAAGCGCACTTTCAATCTGAATGTTTTGTGGCGTTACGTTGAATCAATCAAATAATATTTTCTGAGGCACACAGCACTTGGCAACACTGTCTAACTGTCAAATACAGCTCAGAAATGTTACTGTCAAATGTGGTTCATTTATTTATTTATTTATCATACTTCTTAACTGCTTTTTCTTAGTTTTGACATGACCATGTCCATCATCTATATGAAAAGTCAAAGGCACATATCAAAAATCTGTTCAAGCAGCCGAATTTAACTGACATGTCACGCGGGAAACAATCCAAAAAGCTAAACAAAAAAAATGTTAAATTACCAATATAAATAGAGGAACAAGTGACACAAGAAGTTGTGACAATTGAATGACAAAAGAACATATTGACAAGGAATTGCAAGAATATATTATATAATAATCATATGATGGACATTGTTATAGAGAAGAGGTTTTTTGGTTTGCTTTAAGCTCGAAAAACTAGTTCAAACAAAAAAAAAACTCATATGTAATCTAGCGTTGGAGAATTAAATGTGGCTGAAACAAAAAGAGTTATCGGTCGTTTGATAACTTTTATAAAACTATAAGAACTTGTTAAACCTAAAAATAAATATGCAAATATGCACTAATAGTAAACTAGCTCGAGATCAATGGGTATTTTTTTTCAGCAAACAACAAAAACAAGCTCAAAGCACCAATATGTAAGCAGGTTTTCTATATAACTATTTCAAGACCCTTCCGATTTTGTCATTTGCCTAGTTTTCTTTCGATTTTGTGTTCGCAATGGTGCGACGCTTGAACTCGTTGAGAATTCTAACGAGGTAATTATCGAAAAACACTTGAAGGTTTAGTTGGATTTTAAGGAACTAGTTCGAGATAAGATATAATCTGAAAACAAAAATAGCATTTGCCAATCTATTTTTTTGTAACAATTTTGTATATAGTATTTCAAGGAACAACCGACACCGGCACAATACATAGAGGTCTATATATACAACGACACAAATATATAGAACAATTTATATTTTTGTAAATCAGCAAAAACCTGGTCAAGTAAAAAAAAATTAAGTCTTTGATACTTGATTTAAGACTGCAAGATATAATTCAAATTTGAAGTTTAAATATGCACATCACATGCATCTTACAGAGTTGCCACCTCATGCAAAAAAATATTGAAATCAATAGCAGCTGAAAGCGCACACAATACACGCATCCGCCTTAAAAAAGCGATTTAAAAAGGAAAAGAAAGAAGAAAAAGCGCTATCAATCGCTTTATTAGCAACTGGCCAACGCAATTCTTAGCAATAATTTAGCTTGGCCAGTGAACGCTGGCCTTCAATTGATCCCCAGTGAAGCACATCCGTTCCGGCCGTATACAACTTAAGCATAAGCCGATACAGAAAACGTATTGATTGCACATAATTATAGGATTCCCAAACGAGACGCCCCAGTTCCAACCCCAGCAGCCCACATCAAAAAAGTGAAAAGTGAAGTTTACAAAAATCGCAAAAAAAAAACGGAAAAAAAAGATGATCAAAAATTTCTTGACCAACATTTGCGCATAATTAAGAGCGGCAACTGGTTTTGAGTTTATATTTTGTTTCTTTCCTCGCAGCGTTTTAATGCGAAACGCATAAAAATCGGAAGTTCAAGCTTTAAATTTAATGCGCTTACTTTAAAGAGTGTTGAAAGCGCAGTGCAATAACGATCAAATTGCCGGCATGATATTGATGCAAAGTGACAGGCAGTGCTTGCTACCTATTTTTGACGTTATTTTGTGAAAATTTGTTTATACCAAACTTACCTGTGAGCTGTAACGTTCTTTTTGAAAATGGTTGCTCCACACTTAACGAAAGTGCTAAAAATTTATCGAAAGCAGTCAAAATGGCACCCATGCATAAGCTGACTGATATGACAGTTGCGGTTACAACGCTGACCACTAGATGGCGCTACGTGTTGCCCGGCAACCATTTGAATTAATCAAATCAAAACAAATTTGCTTTGACGTTTGTAAATCAAGTGAGAAAATTGAATAAGCAACATGAAATTCATACCGCTGCACACCACAAATACGGCAATAATCTACAAGAACTCACTATGTTCGCTGGCATCGCTGTTGGTGCTCGTTTTCATAGCATTGTCCGTAATGCTACCGGTTTTGTTGGTCTCCCTGTTGAGTCCCTACTCCGGCATATCCGAGTCGCGTGTGTTATATGAGCAGCCCAAAATACAGTTCAGCTATCAGTACATATTCGTGGCCAACATGGAGTCTTCCTCTCTCCTTGCCTGCAGCAGCTTTGGCAACTTTAATGCGCGCCTGCAAAACTATTCCAGGAACTGCGTGGCCAGCAAGTACTGGACAGAGGATTTGGATCATGATACGGTCACGGATCGCCTGCACTTTCAGCTGGAGCTGCGACAGCTGCCCGCACACCTGCTGAACTTTGATTTGTTGCTGTTCTTTGAGGCGCAATTGCGGCACAAGTGCGTCCTCAGTCCGCCCGCCGTCCTGGCGCATCAGTTGCAGCTGCCGCAGGCGACACGTCTGCAAAACGGACGCATTCAGTTGAAAGGCGAGCTGAAACTAAAGCAATATGTGGAGTTCACGTGCCCCTTTCCCGGGCGAAACATTCAGACGCACTTTCGCCACGTGCAGCTGGACACGAACAGCAGCCTGGCGGACATGTCGCAGTACAAAATGGAATCGCTGCTGGCACAGGTCAAGGCAAATCCGGCCTACTTCCAGTTGGCCGTGCAGGAAACGTATTACAAAGCGACTGCGCCACACTTGGAGCCTGGTGTCGCCATCGATCTGGAGGTGGATGTGCTGCAGTTGCCGGCACGTTATCATTTGAGCATTTGGGAGCGTCTGGGTCAGTTCTGGTTGTATTTCGCCTCGTTCTTTGGCATCTCGTTTTACGTAATGAACAAACTAAAGGATTTTTTGTTTGGACGCCACATCATACGCTCCTGGGAGATAATACCCTGGAAGAAGCTCTACTGACACGAGTCGGGCGCCATACTGGAGATGGACAACTTTTCGATTGGCGAATAAAACACTGCATATATAATCAGTCAATGCGTAAATTAAATAACAATTATACCAAGAATTTAAGAGCTTTGAGGATTGTGTGGGTGGAAAAGGTGTCGTCTACTATTTGTCCCGAGGGTTTGACATGAGCGCCAGGTTGCTAAATGTCGACGACGCGGGCTCAGGTGTGGGATCGTAGGCGCGATTATCCTCCAGAACGATGGTGGTGCGTGGATAATGATCCAATTGCACAAACAGATAACGAAATTCTAATTTGCCCGCCGAGTCCTGCACAAAAAGAGTATAGATATAAATGAATATATAGATAAATTAAAACACTTTGGCGCACCCTTCGGGACTCTAGCTGTACTGTGGCCTTGTTGCGCAGTCCCTGGACATAGAACTGCATGCGCATGTGGGGCACGCCATTGCGCTCGAAGCTGCTGTGGGCCACATGCTGGCGACGGCCGCGACGCGACGTCTCGCCGAATCCTTTAATGGGCGCTCCAATGGCGTCCTGCACTCGCGGATCATCAATGACTAGTTGCAGCGCCTTGGCGTAGATATTGCTCGAGCTCTCCTTGGAGAAGAGCTCGCGGAAAATGGCATAGAACATGATACCAGTCACACCCAAACCGGCCAAAATGATGGCCGTATAGCTGGCCGTCTTTGTGTTCTCCTTTATCTTTTCACCAATGGGCCGCACGTGTGTGGACACATTGCTACCGCCACGGGACTCCTGCAGTGCGCCGCCGCCACTTGAGCCACCTAAAACGAACAAACAAAAAGAGATGAGCTAATTGCAGCTTTACATCTTAATTTGACAAACCACTCGTCGCTTCCTGTGCTGCACGGCTGCTCAAATGCACCTCAGCTAGACTGCGGAGACGCGCAGTTGTGGAAAATAGCACCGTTCGTCTGTGCAGCGATAAACTGCGCAGTAAAATGGACTGAGCCATCTTGTTAATCAAATAATAATCAGAAATTAATGGAAGTTATTGTGTGCAGGTAAAAATATATAAATTAAACATATGTTTTGATGACACTGGTGATGTGTTAGCTTAACGATAATTTATATAATGACACGACAAGATATCGATATGCGTTTAGAGATGACATTTCAGTTGAAGTAAATTACTAGACATTCCTGTCATTTGAATATATCAAAAGAACAACAATGCTCATATTTGAAATTGTGAAATTGAAAGTGATTCGTATATTATATTATTTCTTCTTTTAAAGTAGAAATATCGTGCAAAAGAGACGTTACTTATATTTAATTACCCCTATTGACAGGTAATCTTCTGAGTCGTGTTATCGATAGCGAATCGCAGCTTTCATTTGTGATAACAAAATTAAAGCGATATAAAACAACAAGTGCGTAACCATTTTACAGCAGTTATAGAAAAGTGCGCAATCACGTCGCTGTCAACTCTCGTCGGTCGTATTGCCAAGCGAACATTCGCAGGCGGTGTTAACAAGTTAAAGCAAAGCAAAATTATGGTCGTAACACACAATGTCAAGGGCTACGAAGAGTTCTCCAAGAAAATGGAGGAACTGGAAACTGGCGATGGCAACAATCCCGTTCACGTTCTATTTAGCGGCGGCAAGGATGAGAACGGCGAGAGCTGGTGTCCATACTGTGTCAAGGGTAAAGCACATAAGTATTTTATTCTTTAGTGGTTAACCGCGAGCGCTTTCAATTACAATAACCCAAATCCCAAGTGCAAAGGCATTTATATATTTTATGTTTATGTCGCCCACAGCGGAGCCGGTGATACACGATGCGCTGAAGAAGGCCGCTGAGAACTCCCACTTTGTGCACGTAGATGTCGGCGAGCGCTCGTAGTAAGTACTCATAAAATCAAATAATCAAGAGCAGTGAGAATTAATATCTTCGGAATGCCGGCAGCTAAATACCCTTGCTATAGATCATAAATTAGGTACCCAATAAGAGTAGCATGCTTAAGATATATTGAGAAACATAAGCATTTTCTATAAAAATTTTCAATTTCTGTTTTGTTCCTATGCATGCTATATATTATTGCAGACTCTTTTCTGTCGAGTTTGGCTAAAGTATCTTAAAGAATAAAAAATGTTGACCTATTTTGACAGCTATATAATTTAGTTGTCCCTTGTTGATAAGATTTTGCTGATAGATTAGGAGCATGATAAAAATTGCATTTAGTGACAAAATTATAGAACTACAAGGGTATAATTAAACAATTGCTGTCGATGCTTTTATTCTGGAAAAAAAATACAATATATTATAATATATTGTTGCAATGTTATAAGGGCATATGACGAAATTGCTTGACTGCATGATACAGCACCTTTACATATACATTCACATGCCAAAGTCACGCCCTGTATTTTCATGATAAATATAATACAATAAAAACTTGGCAAAGCCGATAGCTGATCGGCTAAGTGGATGTCGACTGTTCCCGTTTATCTTTATGTGAGCTTAAAAGAATGCCAGCTAATTACTGATTGTGTTTTCTGTTTGTAGCTGGAAAGATTTGAACTGTCCGTTCCGCAAGGATCCGAACACACATTTAATCTTTCTGCCCACTCTGCTGCGCTGGAAGTCGCCACAGCGTTTGGATGGCGAACGCTGCTCCAACAAGGACCTGGTTGAGATGATGTTTGAGGATGACGAATAATATGCACACACCCCAATCGTCGGCAGCCTCCTAAAAGGTTTATCATAGTTTACATTTTATTTTCTTTTTTTGGAATGTTGCACTATTCACACAGAACTACACATTCAAATCAGATTTAATTGTCACTCAATAGTTGCTCTTGTACTTTTTGATTTCGACCATAACCACGTGTATGTTGGTGAGCTGGGCGCGCGCATTCGGCGTCAATAGCTTGTGGAAACGATGATAATATTGCACTAGACTGGCCAAAGCCAGCTGGAGCAGCTGTGAACCCGTCAACAGCGATGGGAACGATAAAAGCACCTCACGATTAAGTTCCTCCAGAGATTTCTTCCAATTCGCAGAGAAGCTGGCCACCAGACCCAGACTGCGCCGCTCCTGTTTGCGCAGCTCGTCCGGCTGATCCTTCTCAAAGTACTGTTCGCACTCCTTGACAAACTGTATAATGCCCCCGAAGTGTGGGGCTAAGATCTCCTCCACATATTCAGCGCTGCGCGCATTCAACTGCTCTCGGAATGCCTCAGCCTCTTTGGAGTTGTCACGTGTGTGCTCCATGAGCACGCCCAGCACAAGATCATAGTTGTTGATCAGATAGATGAGCTGATCCTTGCGAGTGGCAAAAATGGCCGCCATGCGTAAAATAAAACATTCCACTTCGTTTTGCAGATCCATCAGCAGGCGACTAACCAGTTCATTTGGAAAATGCTCCGAGATGCCCACAATGGCGGCACTAAACTCGGCATAACGACGCGTTATCTACAAAGAATAGGTTTAAGATACTGGCATATAGAAGTTCTGCCGTGTTTCACTTACATAATGTGGACCCATTTCCTTGTTAAACTTGGTCGGATCACAGTCGTGTATGCTCTGAATGTTTAGTCGAAAAACATGCTCTAAACGCGGCCAGATTGCCGACTGCAGCGAGTCCCAGTATCTGGGAAAGTAATTAATGGATTTAGTAGTCCGTTATCTTTGACTGATTAGCACTAAAATTTCAGCATTCCGCATTCTTTTAAAAACTTTCTGCTTTTCTTTCTCTATACAATACAATACATCTGATGCAACTACAGTGCCACAGTGGCACTACATTGTTCTTCAGATTCCAATTTGATTACATTTGTAAGAGATACATACAACTTATTCAATCATAGCCTTAGTTTTAATTAAATATTCCGAATGTGTTAGTTTCATTTGTCCGCCAAATGTCCCAATGTGAGATTAACTTATACTAGTGAAACCCAAATAAATTAATTGTCTTGTACTCACTTATCCAGCGCAGGGACACAGCGCTTGTGGCACATGAGCTGATAGCGAAAGATCAAATGTATGCAGAGGAACATGGCTATGGTATCGTAGCAATCATGTATAGAGGTTTCCAGATTTTTCTAGCAAAACAACAGCAATTGAATTATAGATATATGAATAAGCCAAAGATATTTATAAACGTACAATCATCAAGGTCAATGTTTTGCCCATTATTTGATTGAACAAATCCTGCGCTTGGGTGCCGCGCACCATAAAGAATTCAGTCACAAACAGATACTCCCGACAGGCGTTGTCCACCAATGCATATTGTTCGGAACGGAACAGAGCCTCGACCGTGTACTGCAAGTGTTAACGCAAATTCAAACCAGGATCTTTGGGGGATTTAAGAGTAAAGCTTACGCGATTCTTAAGCTGCGCATGGGGCACTATAATGGGCGCCTCCAGCTGCTGATTTAGTATATCGCCGCGTTTGCCAATGGTAAAGATTGTGCTCTTGTGCTTTAAACTAGTCGTTTTGGCAAACAGACCCTTAGAGGCATTATCCTCTATGCCCATTAGATCATCCTTGGTGCAAGATTCCTCGAATTTGAGACTCGTTAGGCGCGTCGAGTAGCTCTGCAAGGTAAATATAATTAACATTGAAATCAACTTTTAATTCTAAAGCTTACTTTAAAGTAGCTATAGTATATTTTGCTCATGGTATCGATGTATTCGCTGCATATCTCCTGGGCCACATGCCGCTCATTGGACAGAATGAACTCGAAGAAGAACTTGTGCTTTAGCATGGCATTCTGTGGTATCTGGTAGTTTGTCATGGGCTTGCGGAACTTGTAGATCTGCTCGAGCAGATAGCTGCGTATCTTGGACATGGCTTTCAGGCGCAGCTTGTGCAGCACATCGCTGACGTCGTTGGTCGATTTGGATTCCTTGAAACTTAGCTCCTTTACCAGCGACAGCTTGTGATTCAGCACGTTCAGCTGGGTGCTGAAATCGCGCTCTGTTACCGCCGTGTCCATGATTATGTTAATCATCTCCTCCGAGACGGCCATGTCCTCGATGAACTGTGACAGCTGCGCCTTCACCGACTGTCGATTAGTCAACTGCAGCGACATGGACACTGATTTCCGCTGCAATTGCGTGATTTCGGTGCTGATGTTGTTCAGGACGCTCTGGAAGCTCATCAACATGTTCTCCATGCGTTCCAGCACATCGTCGCAGTCGTTGATCTGATTGTGCAGACTGGCAATGTTCTGCGATTCGGCAATATAATCCTCAATCGACTTGTTCTCCACATCCTTGAACTCTTTTTCAATTTGCCGCGAATACTGACGCAGATCAGTTGTGTTCTTCAAGATTTCGCGCACTTCTTCATTGTCTAGGGACGCTTCTTTTAGAGCGTCCATTGTTTACAGAATTTCCAAATCACAATTGGGTGCAGTTTTCAATGTTGTTCCATATGTTGATAGAGCCAGGTATGCTGCTCACAGCTTTCGTGAGCTAAGCTACATTTCCATATCAGTGTGTGGGTCAAAATATTTAATACATTAAAACTAATAAATACACAATTTTGTTTTAAATATAATATATTATAAAATATATAACTTTAATAAATACGTGACATGACTTTTGAACCAATTTTAATAAGCTGCATACCTAACTCAAGCTATAAACAGCTGTTCGTTTTCTTATTCCTCTTACCGATAACGCTCAGCACCGATAACCGCAGTCGCAAAGGGCTCGATAAGCAAATTCCTCACTTTTGTGACTGTAAACAAATTTATAAAAAGCGAAAATTAAGCCGAAAAATTAGAAAAATATGCAAGAATGTCCGAATTAAATCGCATATTCTGTGAACTTAAGGCGGTGTTTGCATCAAACGTTGATTGGATCAATGTGGAAGACTGGATATTAGGCGACGATGATGACAACGAGGAGATGACGCGACTAAGGGCCCGCAAATTCTGGTCGCTGCCCATGTGCGAACAGAATCTACAGGCGCAGAACAATCAATTGCAAACGCTGCGGGATCTGTCAAATTGCATCAGATCGCTGCGATCGAACGATATTGAGCACGAAACCAGATACGACATTACCACGGATAATTGGGCTAGCATAGAGAATATTGCGCCCAAGGATTATTTGGCCTACATTTACGCGGTCACCAGTCTGACAGCACTGCCACAACAAATCCTCGCAGCCGCTGCCCAGCCGGTGAATGAATATGCCAACGAGGAGCTGGCACTCAATGCGGTTAGCGCATATTTCCTGACACTCACCATACCGGGCGCCAAGAGCTACGGCGTCTTCGATGAGGGCGTCATCGAGCATTGCCTGAGGGTTTTCCGATTGCTGGAGCAGCATAGCAACACTAGTAGGCGCGCCAATAACATATGGATATTGTTTTTAACCATCTGCGATGATCTAAAGTTGGTTTTTCGCTATGTGCACTTCAAGGATCACCTGAAGCCACGGGACAATATCATACGCTGCCTAATGGAAATACTCTACATGAATTACAGACATGGCTACAACAACTCCTGTGAGTATTACACAAATATTATGTAAATTATGTATTCAAACACCTGTTTGAATTTCCCTAATTTCCCTTCAAATTTACTGAGATCTCACAAAAATTTGAATATAAGAGATTCTTTCATCGTGAATACCGTAAATATAATAGTCGATTTGTTCGGAATAAAAATGATTGCAATGGTAATCAATATAAAGTAGTCAAGCTGTTCAGTGAAAATTGAACGAAACTATTTAGTTGGTCAGTTATTAAGTTGAGTCGTTCACAAACTAATTATTTTTATCATATATTAAAACAACTGAAAGAGTTCAATACTCAATAATGAACGAGTGAGCTTATTAAACAAATTGAACTAAAATTGTCCCCTCTAATTGTTACGGTAATATCGTAAATATGTGAAATCCAGCGACTGACAAATCACTAAAACGCGCATCACTATTATTTGTACCATGTGTAAACAATGTCCAAGGCAGCCGGTGTAAACTATGTGTGTACACACTGGCCGCTGGCCAACAGCTGTTTTCTAAGGCAACGATTATACAAACGGTTGATTGTTAAATGAAAACGCGAATTAAATTAAAATTGCTATCCTAACTAAATAAATATAAATGCTGCGCACCTTTGCCTCAGTGCGCGTGCAGTGCCAACAACTGCTGCGGCACACGTCGCTTCGCAATGCCAACAAACAACAACTGCAATCGCCGCAATGTCGGACAAAATCCACTTTGAGCGGCAACCGAGGGGATTCGGAAGCAGCGCGTAAACTGCGATTAAAGTCGACACTGTACTACATAACCGCTGGCGGTGTGCTGATCGTGGGGCTCAGCTACGCAGCCGTGCCACTGTACAGCATATTTTGCCAGGCGTACAGCTATGGCGGCACCACCGCACAGGGTCACGACGCTGATAAGGTGGAGCACATGGTCAAGGTGAAGGATCGTGTGCTCAAAATACGCTTCAATGCCGACATTGGCTCCTCCATGCGCTGGAACTTCAAGCCGCAACAGTATGAAATCAAAGTGTCGCCCGGCGAGACGGCGCTTGCCTTCTACACGGCCAAAAATCCGACGGACAAACCGGTGGTTGGCATCAGCACCTACAATGTGATACCATTTGAGGCTGGCGCGTATTTCAATAAGATCCAATGCTTTTGCTTTGAGGAGCAAATGCTCAATCCGCACGAGGAAGTCGATATGCCCGTCTTCTTCTACATTGATCCTGAGATCACACAAGATCCGGCGCTCGAATACTGTGACACAATCACACTGTCCTACACGTTCTTTGAGGCCAAGGAGGGCCTGCAGCTTAACTTTCCCAGCTATGTGAAGCCGCATCCAGCTAAGCAGGCATAGAATTCGCTTTAGTTGAGATTCGATGAAATAAATTGTTTACTTTTTAAAAGAGCAATATTATAAATTCTCCAAATTTAACATAATTGAGTGCGATATAAGCGGAAATATTCAAGAGTATATGTATCAAGAACAAGTTAAAGTACCGTTAATAGAGGTTAATTTTCACTAAATTGATATTTACTTAAAATACAGGAAGGAGCAATTATGTTTGAGATACCGAAACCTAAATAAACTTACAAACATTTTGCATATGTGCGAAGTTCAGATTCAGAATAGACCAAAAAAATACACTTTTAAGGCGACAAAATTGTTTACGAGGTAGTTAAATATTTCCAGCAACAGCAAGAGGAATTTATGCAAAACTTCAGCGGGATAAATAAGGTTTTGCGTAAAAATACAGTAAAATAATATTGTGTGTTCATAACTAAATTCAAATACATACCTCATGCAATGGTATAAAAACGTTTAATTGCACTCAATACGATAAAATTACAATCGATAAACGGAGCACTTGTCAAATGAACAGTTTGAGAGCGACTGCAAGTGTAGCGGAAAGTATTGAAACAGTTGGGGTCGATAACAGCCATTGCAGTTCACCGCTGAAACAGCTGTTACGCATTGAATTCGAAACGATATGTTATCGTCTTGAAGGAACTGATTGAAACCATATGACGGGGTCGTTCAATGAACGCTAAACGCTGAGCGCTGTTGTCTAAAAATAGATTTAAAGTCTGACAGACGCTCTACAGTTGTCCAGCAGCCGCATCCGTTGTTCGATAGTGCGTGTGACCTATTTGAACTGAACAATGTATTTGGCATGACGTGGAGATGCGTATAATACTACTTGGACTGCTCACATTAAGCGCCCTGGGCGCCAGTTGGGCCGAGGACTCGGATTTGGAGTACGACCAGCCCACGGTTCTCATAACGTTGCTCGTGCGCAATAAGGCGCACATATTGCCCCTGTTCCTCAGCTATGTGGAGCGGCTCGACTATCCCAAGCAACGAATAGCCTTTTGGTAAGTCCGAGCTTGGATTGGATTACCATAACTATATAGATATATGCTTATATGCAGGCTACGCTGTGATCATAGCAGCGATGATAGCATTCAGTTGCTACGACAGTGGCTGAAGCATTCGGGTGATCTTTATCACAGCGTCAACTATGGCTTCGACGACGAGACGTCGCGTTATCAGAACGAGAGCTCCGCTTTTGACTGGCCGGTGTCCCGTTTCAAGCATGTGATTGCGCTGAAAGAGGAGGCGCTGCAATATGCACGTGACATTTGGGCCGATTTTATATTTTTCCTCGATGCAGATGTGCTGCTGACGGAGCCACAAACGCTTAGGGTGCTCACGGCTCTGCAACTGCCCATTGTGGCGCCCATGTTGCTGTCGGAGAGTCTCTACTCGAATTTCTGGTGCGGCATGACCGAGGATTATTACTATCAGCGCACCCCTGAGTACAAGCAGATCTATCATGGCGAAAAAGTTGGCGTCTTCGAGGTGCCCATGGTGCACACAGCTGTGCTGGTGCACATGAACTATGCGGGCGCTCGTTATCTAACCTTTGACCGGCAGCGTCTGGCAGAAATGCAAGAGAAGTCGCGACGACCAGTGCGTCTGTATAATGGACCCGTCGACGATATCATCGTGTTTGCCATGTCCGCGAATAGTTCGGGCGTGCCGCTGCACATCTGCAATAAGCTGCCCTTTGGCTACATAATGCAACCGCTGGAGACGAGCGACACGCTCGAGCAGGATCTGCAGCAGCTAGTCAATTTGAGGGTGAACATGGTACATGATTTGGGCGCTGTGCCGCCTGTGCTGAGTTACTTGCAGCAGCATATACAGCCACTGCCGAAGCAAACCAAACTCAATTTGGATACCATATTCATGATCAATCTGGAAAGACGACCGGAAAGGCGTGAGAAAATGGAACAGCTGTTTGTTGAGCTGGGTCTGCAGGTTGAACACTTTGCCGCCGTCGATGGGAAGCTGCTGAATGCGCAGCTGATGCAGGAAATGGGCATTCGATTTCTGCCCGGCTATGAGGATCCATATCATCATCGGCCCATGACCATGGGCGAAATTGGTTGTTTTCTAAGTCACTATCGCATCTGGGAGCAAATTGTGCAGCGACAGCTGCGCCAGGTGCTCATCCTCGAGGATGACATACGCTTCGAACCCTATTTCATCTCGAATGCACAGCGCGTGCTGCTACAGGCGAGTAAATTTAACTACGACCTCATCTACTTTGGTCGCAAACGTTTGAAGGATGAACACGAGCCGTGGGTCGAGGACAGCGATAATCTCGTGCATGTCGGCTACTCTTATTGGACACTGGGCTATGTGATTACGCTGCGCGGGGCTGAAAAGCTTCTGGCAGTTAAGCCACTAGAGAAACTCATACCGGTCGATGAGTTTCTGCCCGTCATGTTCGGACGCCATCCGCAGCAAAATCTAAGCCAGGCTTACGAGCCGCGTAATTTGATTGCATTTAGCGCTGCGCCCCTGTTGCTCTATCCCATTCACTATACGGGCGATACGGGCTATGTATCCGACACGGAGGACTCACAGCAGGTGGTCGTTGAGGGGGCCGCAGCCGGCGAGGCGCAACTAAAAAGCAATCGCCAGCAAAACTTTGCCAGAGATGACATTAGCATTCTTGATCAGGATCTAAAGCTGGGCGAGAGCGGCCACAACAACGGCTTGCCACAGATGGGCGTCAGCAAAAGTCATCAGGAACTCTAAAATAGAGTATCCACAATGCCAAATTCGTAGAATTAACTGAACTTAGTCTTACAGTCTTTACCAAATGTGCCTTTTAAAATGCTAGGGTTAAGCTCGCTCGTAATATATCTCAGCTACCACCAATTACTAAATTTAATGAAACACTTGACAAACCAACTATTATATTAATTGTATACACTAAAACATTTAAAACAATAATAATAAACAATTTGTGAGAATATTCCGTCAAGCATTTTTATTTTATGTGCAAAAAATAGAGTACATTGGTTGCGTGGAAACATGGATATAGAACTTGGATATAGAATTTTGTACGTTTGAAGACTCTTTACTCCACATCACGTACAGTTTCTATAACAAATTACACAAGTCGTGTAGTCTAGTATATGCATATTATTTTTATATTAACTAATTAATATTTTATTTTATGAGTTTAGTTAAGATATCTTGCTAAATTTCTTTAAAACCATTACTTTTAAAAGGAGCTATGATATAGTTATCTGATGTTAAGATCTTAATATATTTCTATAACGAAAACCACGACCAAAAGTTTCTAGAACCACCTAGAGTAATTCAATTCGATTTGAATTTTCATTCGAAATACCTTATTTTCTTCAATGTAAAACCAATTTTAAATGAAATGCCTTCTATGTATTCCATTATATCTTTTATTTGATTTATTAGCGACTATAAAACTGTAAACACTTAAATATAATATAATATGTCCTTGCCTCGCACGCGCTTATCCCATGGCGTTCTTCATTAACATGTTCTTGATGGGCGACAAATTGTGGGTCAACTGCAGGCCGAGACTGCGCAGCAGCACCACCGGACTGAAGTCCGTGGAGTAGAGTGAGTGCAGGCCATGTACGCCCGCCATAATGGGCACATTCTTGGCCAAACATTTGCGTTCATACTTAATCAAATGTTGAGTGTCGCCCAGCTTGAATCCGGCATAGGCGCCCGCGGCCAGGGTTTCCACCAGGCGGCGCACATCGCCAAAGCCTAAATTAACGCCTTGGCCGGCTAGTGGGTGTATGCGATGGGCGGCGTCGCCCACCAAGGCAGCGCCATTGCACACATACGACGATGCGTGCAGAAAGCCCAACGGGAAGGTGGCCCGAGAGCGTTCCTGTACGCCGCGCACACGCGGCGGATACTGACGCTGGTGTTGCATTCCACTGTTGCCGAAGAAGGCGTTGAGCGCTTGCAGTGCTCTGTCCGCCACATCCACCCTTGGATATTGCCGGCAGAAGGCCTCGTTGAGCGCGTCCACAAAATCGTTTGGCTCCATTTCCAGCAGTTGCTTGGCATGAGGCACAGTAGTGCTCCAGACCAGCGAGCTCTGCTTGGCGCTCAGCGGCAACAGGGCAACCGGTCCGCTTGGCAAGAAGCGTTGCCAGGCCACCGAGTTATCACAATCCTCCTCCGTGCTCAGGTCCAGCGTGGCCACCAAGCCCATGCGCTCGTAGTTAAATGAGAATACATCCACGCCCATTTGTTTGCGCACCACAGAGTTGGCGCCATCCGCACCTATGAGCAGCTCACACGTAAATTCGCGCCCATCCTGTAGCTGCACTTTGGAGTGCCCGGCACCCTTCTCACCCGGCAGACTAACGCATTCAATGCGCGCCTTATTCAGCACCTGCACATTGGGCGCCGATGTAGAGACGCATGCGTAGACTGCGTCCAGTATAAGATCATTCTCAATGATGCAGGCCACATCGCTGGCAAAGTTATCGTGTTGGAATTGAATGAGCGCATCGCTGTTCGCTTCCCATACCTGCATCTGTTTCACCGGCTTATAGCGGGCCGCCTCGATGTGTGCCCAGGCATCAATCGACTTGAAGAGCTCTATGGAGTTGCGGTTGATGGCCGAAACGCGATTCTGATATGGTGCGCTGGCATTGAAGCCCTTAAATGGTGGTGCTCCTTCCAGCAGCAGCACCTTCTTGTCTGCCAGTGTCGTGTTCTTGGCCAGTGCAGCGGCCAACGTTGTCCCAACTAGGCCACCGCCGCCAATAATAATATCAAAGTGCTCTGTCGTCGTCGTCGTTGTGCCGGCTGCTGTTGTGGCCAGCAGGCGTTTGGCAATGCTGCGCACTTGTGTGACCGCCGCAGCGCCAGAGTTTTTACCCAATAATATCAACATTTGGTTCTACAACCACGCAACGCAAATAAAAACTATATTTAAAGTTCACAAGTTCACAAATCTTTATTATCGTTCGTAATAAGTTCCATTAGATATGGTCAACGTGCGGCCTAAATGTGAATTCACAATTCGATTTGTCTTGGGATATCGATATTTACTATAAGCAGTGCCGTTCATTTTAGTGAATTCAGAGAATATATTTAAAATAGCCGGTTCTTTGTGTATAAAAAGTGTAAAATGACGGGAGAGGACGCTATTTCGAATGTACGTTATATAAATAAAAAAAAAGAGTTGGAGACATGCTAATTCGGTAGAACGACCGAAATTTACAGAAGAAAAAAAGCTACATTAAATATAGCCTAATTTATAAAGTCTCACCTCTAGTTGCTCTCCAATGGTATTGTGCGATAACATGCTGTATTATCGACTTATTATCATCTTCAGATTAACAGTTGGAACTTTAAATTTATAAAAATGTCCTCTTCACAGGTGCACCCCAATTGCATGCCAAGTGTTTTGAGCTGTTCGATGAAATTACTAACGAGCAAAATGGCGATGTACACGAGACCCTGATGCTAATAATGACCAAAACATTTGCCATGCACATATATCCGGAAAATGCAAAGGGATCGGGCCCAAAAAGTGGCGAACACATTTCGGATTGGTTTATCAAACTCTTAGATAAGTATCCAGATATTCTGTCACGCGTATTGGAGGTATACATAGAGTGCGTGATATCTAACCCTATCAGGGAGGTGAGTAGAATGAAATGTAGGCCAAAAACAAAAAAAATAAAACTAAAGTCATTTGTATCTTCTTAGTGGAAAATTGCGGATGAAAAAATTGCCATCGGTTATGCGGCCAAATATGATGCAGCTCTCTATGCCAAGTGTAATAAGTCCTGCAAGGATCTATTGCTTAAGGCCGTTCGAGCAGACGATGCGGTGAGTCTGCAGATACGCTCTCTGGAGCTCATCGAACGCATTTTGCAGCAACAAACGCAGGTAGAGTGGCGCATATTTCGCCACGATGTGTGCACAAAACCACGTGAAGTGGAGCTTATCAGAGAGACAATACAATGCCTTGACGATAAGACCTTTAGTGTACGCCGCAAGGCCAGCCAAGTGTTAAGCCTGTCCATCAAGCACGGCTCGCCCATTACAATGCGCATTCTCCACGAGGTTATTAGTTTTGTGCATTACGATGATGTGGAGATACCACAACACCCCGGTGCTCGACAAATGGAGCTATGTATGGAAAGGCCCAACGTCTTGCAATACGCCTATAGCTTTGAGGGATTTGAAGAACTGGAACCGGAGGTCAAGAGAATGCCACAAATCATCTACGAACGTTTCATTGCAGCTAGCAATGGTCTAGCACGCTGCTCGGGCTTGGCGCTCCTGGAGCGTTTGGTACACATCAATTGCCGTATACTGTACAATACACACTTTGAGCGTGAGATTTCGCTGCTTGGCGTTGATACCCTGTCATCAGTACGGAAAACGGCGCTGGAAACCATCGACACCCTGCTGAATACCTATTACAACTGCTCTGTGCTCGTAGATGTTTATTGTCGGATCTGGCCAAGCATGCTAAACGATGATGATGCTACTCTCCAGAAATTGTCATTGCATGTAGGTATTGGGACCTAGAATTGTCCGTATTCTTTATTAGCTATACCCCTGTTCAAAGTTTAAACTACAAAAACTGAACCGATTTTCATAAGCAATGACTTTTTAAGGTCGATTGATGTGTAAATTAATCTTGCAATTCAATTTAGAAACATCATTTTTTGAATGAAAGTGTTTGTTTCAAAGCAAGGTACAGGGTATCATTATGTACATTTACGTTTGCACTAGAGTTATCAGAGTTTTTTTTTTTCTTTTTTGCAGAGCTTCAATCGTAATGTGTTGATGAACATTAAACCGCTAGAATTTTCCAATGAACCAAAGCATCTGCTTCCCTGGCGTATTCTGACCACATTGCTGGGTTCCCAGCCGCGCGATTATTTGCAGCAAAGGCTGAGCCTGCTACTGCAGAACGAGAATATTGTGACGTGAGTACCCTTAACATTATGATCAAACTAAAGAAAATCCGTTTAACTTTCACCCATTTAACAGACCCAAGTTGGTGAATATAATAATGTCACATTTAAATACGCCGATGGCAACGGAAGCCTGGACACTGCTTCTCCTGATATCTAGTCGCATCACCAACAATTTAGATGCCATTATACCAATGTTTGATCGCCTATCCTCCTTCAATATGAAGTCCAATCAAGTGTTGGCACTTCAATTGATTAGCTACTGTCTCGCCAATTTCTCGAAGGCATCACTTAATCAGCTCTTCAAGCGTCTGCTCTCGGTGATGAGCACGGGCAGCATTTGGCTGGCACTAGTCTCACCTGCAATGGTGCTACTGAGTCACATTGATCAGCTATCGCACAGTCAAGCGCCGCAGGATAGCGTTAGTGTAGAGAATTGGCAATTGCAGCTGCTTGAGGATGTCAAAGCGGCCATTAATGTGTGCATGGATAACTTCCAAGTGGACCACATACGTCTGGCATCGTTGTTGGCCACATACTCGGAGCTGATTGCCATGATTCCGCAGCGAATGGATGATAAAATCGTGCAATTTGTCATCGACTATATGAAACTATGCCTCCAGCTCAATGAGTCCAGTTTCGATACGGAGAACGAGCGCATTATGAACTGGATGGTTGTCATTGCTGGGCGACTCTCCATGCGGGATAACGAACTTGCACATCGAGTTTCCAAGATGTATGGCCAAATCCTAAGCAAAAACGATAGGCCACAACTGATAAATAGCACGCTGATTGGTCTCAATGATTTGGGCAAGAAGTATCCCACAGTTTTGGAGAAAAATATGCAATGTATTCTTATCAAGCTGTCGTCCAAGTACGCAACGACACGCGTGCGCACCTATCGCTGTGTCAAGGACGTCATCCTGGCGGGCAACATTAAGTTAAAGGGCGCCATATTAATCTGCCTGCTGGCTGGCCTGGTCGATGAGAGTGTCGAGGTGGCGCGCGAAGCGGATGCCTTTTTTATACGCTATAAAAAGTTGTACGATAAATCCCTGTTTCATCATTGTCTTAAAGAGATACCCTTCGATTTAAATGATCAGAAATTTCTCAAAGGCTCGGCGCGTATTGAAGCCGGTTTTAAGTCGCCACTGAAGGGTACAGCGCACAGAAAAAGTAGACGTCTGCTCTATAATCATATTATTGTCACACTGGATGAAAACGCGCTTTTGTTGTACTTTGGTCAGCTCAAGCTTCTTGCGGGTAAGTTAAACCAGCCTCAATTATAGCTGCAATTAATCGAACATGTATTTTTTGCAGAGCAAACAAAGGATGCCAACTTTTTAAAATCGCCTGGCGCCTTGGATGCTGTTATGGATATACTCTTTATAATGCGGCGCATATGCATTTCCACCAAAAGCAAATGTCCGCAGAGCGGCGCCCAGGCTGAGGGCGATAATAATGAAGAGCCAATTGTAGAAGAGGTGCCGCCATCAGCGCCCACAGCGACGGACGATCAACAACCGGCTAATGCTGGAGCCACAAAAGGTCGTGGACGCAACGCACGTAAACGTGACATGGCTGAGGAACCGGTCAGTGCATACATATATATATTCAATATTTATCCGAATCTTGTAATCAAAATTCTTTTAAACAGCTCAAGCAGCTAGAGCGCTGTCTGCGCTATGTGGAGGAAACTTATCGCAATTTGCACAACGTTATGAACACGGAGTTGCAGCAGGAGTTCCATAAATTTTGCCGTGCCATGTCTATGCGTTTTCCCAACCTGACGGACTTTGCGCAGCCGGCGCATTTTTGGCAAAAATATAGACAAGGCAAAGCGGGACCAAAATCTAAGCGACGTCGTATCAGAGAAGATAGCGATGATGAGGATGGCGAAGAGTCAGCGGATAGCAATAGCGACACGGACGATGAGCTGCCGTTGGAACGGCACAAAAATTTGTCGTCCACATCGGACGGGGGGCACCGTAGAGGCAACTACGATTTGTTGGCTACTGAGCTAATCTTTCAGCCGCACGACTGGTAGAGACCGCAAATAACCATAACCACAAAGTGTACATAAATATGGATTGATTATATTGTTACATTAACGATATATACATATGTTTGGACTGATATATAAAGAATATGTTATATAGTTATATTGTATAAAACAGTTGATTCAGCTAGATGTAAGTTGAAATGTACATATGTAAATTCTTCGGAAGTTTTTCTTTTAAATATTTTCTGTTAAATAAATGCATTAATTATAGCGCAGTCTGTCAGTTAGGCATTATAGACTTTAAGAATGGCCTGCAAGCCGCGCGCAAATTCGTGAAAGATCAGTTTAGCCACCTGCACCTCATCGAGGCCTAACTCCTCCGCTTCGGCAGCCTGCACCAGGACGCATTCCAGCAGAGCCATATTGATGGGCTGCTTGCACAAATTGACATCCTTGGGCGGCACCGTGGGCTGGCTAGGAATTAGCTGCGGTGCCTGCTGCTTTTTGGCCACTGCATTTGGCGGCGGCAATGTGATAATATTCTTGAGATCCAGATCGGGCAGCTGTAGTATTTGTGGCGGTGCTACTGGCTGTGCAGCTGCCCCAAATTGCTGGCCAGAAAATGCCGCCGAACCAGGCGCCGGCTTCAGATGGATGTTAATGCCGGCCTTGGCCGCCGCAGCCGCAGCCTTGGCGCTCATTGCAGCAGCCCGTTCCCGTTTCGCGACCAGCGTGGTTTTCTTGGGCGGTGTGGCCACCGCCAGGCGCTCTTCAGTGTTGCGGCAACCTGCAGATGCAGACTCTAAATGAGGCATGTCAAAAACTGCATTCACTTACCAATGCACTTGCAGTAAATGGAGCAAACGGCCATCGACTGATAGCAATCGCAGTAGTTTTTGATGCATTGCGAACGCTTACAGCAGCAGCCTTTGGGCGCCACCTGCTTCTGCTGACGCTTCGAGGGCTCTTTGAATAAGGAACTGCCGGACCTTGCCTGTGACATATTTTTATTCAATTATGTTTCTGCTAAATTCCTGACAATCGCTGTCATTTATCAAGTACTCTGTTTATAACATGAGGCTTTTTTTACTTGTATAAGATGTTAAAGATATTTGGGCAAACTTCAAATACCAAAAAAATCCGCATTATTTTACAGCTAGTCACTGATTTTTGCATATGTGGTCAACGGAAGAGAAGCTCCTTTTCAACGAATTTTTAGCTGTTTCTACAGGGTATTGCACAGCATTCCAAATTATTTATAATTGAAAATAAGCAAATATAACCTATAAATTGTGCACGTGGAGCTCAAACGGAAGTTGGCACAGGCAATAATAAACATTAAATTTGGTGTAACGTCAAATACATTACCGTTGTCTATGCCTACAATAAGCGAGCAAGTGTTGTAAAAGATGCGTTTACACGAGGCATTCGAAAAGAAATTATTTTGTATTATGTTAATGAATTGTTGTTATTTATGTTAGTTTCGCACTAGTTAATCTATTAAAGCTTAGTTAAAGTAATTATATATTTGTATATATATATATATGTTGTACTTGTAATAAAGATAAAATTTGTTAAGTACCTTTTGTTTAACAAGTGTTAATAAATTTTTTTTGTTTAACAAATAGTTAATTGATGCTACAATTTCTATGTATATAAATGTATATAATATGGCATGGCTTTTAGTTATGATATTGTTGTTGTTATTGTTTGCTAATATATATGTATATATATATAACACTAATAGAAAGCTAAAAAATTTAAAACAAATTGGCGCTGCTTTATATGAGATCAGGCCCTAGTTTTTCTTTTACCTAAATATACATATATTGCTTGCATTTAATATATATTACTTTTGTTGTTTCCTTTTCTTTTTGGCAGATACATAGATAATTGTTCTGGTTGCTATAGAGGCGTATTAAAGTACTAGTAAAAGACTTTTGAACAGTAAGAAAGTAATTTTGAGGCAATTGCAATTGATTGCTTTTTAAAGTAAACGCACACTTTGCCCCGCTCCATGGGTAAGGCAACAAATTGATTCTACGATATGAATTTCATTTCGTGATCCGGCGTGATCACGAATTGTGCGCTCGCATAAACGTGCGCCTTCAACAAATCGTATTGTTGAGCAGCTCGTAACAGCCCACTGGGACCGCACCCACTGCGGCGGCAGCCGCCTCCTGGCGCGTCTTCAGAAAGTTGCCCACCCAATGCGCCGTCAGATCCAGATACTTGGTGCGAGAGCCGGGATTGTAGTCGAGGAAACCGGCGCGTGGCGCTACCTCCTCGATTTGGCTGCCATCCGGCCAATTGTTGTAGCTGGCAATGTTGATGAAGCCCACGTGGTTCAGGATGGCGGTGCGCCAGGCAACGCCATAGTACTGCAAATTAATAAGTAGCAGGACGTGAATAGCTGGATAAAGACACATACAAATTAAGTCTAGTTGAGGGTTGCCCGACTAGGAGACACTCTGGAGGGAGCTCTCAGCTATAATTATATTATTATTATAGCGTAGAATGCAAAAGAAAACAAAAACTATAAAAATCGATATTTATCGATTTATCTGTCTATGGCAAACATATGCTTCGCGGCGTTGTTGCCTCCGTCTGCCTTGTAACAAACTTGCGCAAGACCTTAATATACCCTTTCATCCACTTTAATAGGCACAGGGTATAATCAGATATAGGGAATTGCTTCAACTTACGCGTCCATTGCTCCTGTGTCGTTGTATATCGCCATGACGTGGAAATTTATTGCGTTCCGCAAAACCGGGACCGACAGTGGGCACAAACAGCATTTTGTAGGAGAGTGCATACGACTTGAGATATGACCAATTCTTCCAGGTGCTGGCAAAGACGGCTCCATTGCTCGGCAATTTGCTGTAGAAGCCATCAAAACACAGGCGACGCAAAACATCCGCATGGCTTTTGAGTCTGTGAAAAGTTTGATAATAGTAGGATTGGTTAACACATTTAATTAAACTAATTTTTTAAAATTATCAAACCGGTTTGAACTTGGTGTTTTTTTATTACTAACACCAAAGGTCCAATCAGGCTCGAACCTGATATTACATTTATTTTCACTAAGGAGCGACCATTGATTCGAACCAGTTGCTAATAAAAATTTGAACTAGGCTATATTTGTTCAGGACTAGTTTAGATATAGCAAACCTCCGAACCGAACCCAAAAGCGAGGAACCGCGTTCCGAACTTTGTCTTTGGCTTACAGCCTTGCTTATAGCTTTTCGACAACCCACCTGATGTGTCCAATGAAGAATGCATCTAGGACACGCCGCAGTCCACCCGTCTCCGCGTGCACCTCCTGCTGCTCGGCCAGCTCCAGCGCTGTTGGCCGGCACAGCTGTCGGCCCAAGCTCTCGCTCAGCTTGTACGCATTGCTGATATAGAGCACGGGCAGCAGTGCCGCACGGGATTGGCTCCAGACGCGATAAAAGCCGGGCAGCTGGACATATGCGGCAATCTCCTGCAGCTGCTGGCGCACAAACTCCGCGGTGCGATTGCTCGCCACGCTGAGCTCAAAGGTGACGCTCAGATTGTGCTGCGGTGCCAGCTCAATGATTTGATGCAGCAGCGCCGGATCCGAGGGCCGGACAAAGCTAAGTATGAGCACGCCAATGCCACAGCTGCGTATGTTCTCAAAGTGCTGGCCCAGCAGCTTGGCGCTGGGCTTGTACAGACCCAGAGCCGGATAGAAGGCGGTGTTCAGGATCTTGACCGGCTTTGGCGTGGTCAGCGGCAGGGCCACCTCATTGGGATGCTCGGGCGACGGCAGTGGCGGCTTCTTGGACTTGTACCAGGGCACCGGCGCCATATAGAAAATGTGCACGGCTGTCGCCAGCGTATCCACCGTGGTGCGCCCCTGTTCCGCCTCGTTCTCGTGCTGCTGCTGCTGCTGTCTCACCTGCTGCAGGCGGTTCTGCATGATGCGCGACTTAATCTTTTGCTCGTCATACTTTTCCGGCACAATGACGCCATTTTCGCGATGCGACTGCAGCAGAGCCACCGCCTGTCCCCGCTCCCTTGGCGGCTGCTGCTCCCCCGGCTGCTGTTCGGACTGCGGCTGAAAAGCGCGTGCAATGAAACGTTCGTCCAGCAAACGTTCGATGGCTGCCCCACTCTGTCCCGACGAGCCCAGCAAAATGATGCAGGTGATCACAATCAACGCCACTATGGTCACCAGCAGCAGAATTTTCACCTTGCGTCGCGTTTTTACATATTTTTTTAGCAGCATTTTGTTAGTTCAATTGCTTCACATTGTTTGGCGTTATTGTCGTTTGTACGTTTCACGGTTCTTCTTCTGCTTTTCGTTTTGTACAACCCCCCCTGCCAAGGACCTGCCCTTTTGTAACCCTACCTACACATGACAGCAATTGCCGGAAATTCGTGACGTTTTGCGCATGTCCAAAACGGACGTTCAAAATGCCAAATCCGTAATTCCTTTTATTATTTTGAATTTATTTTTTTTACACAAAAAATCGGATTTTGGTACTTCTGCATCGTAAGATACCTCTTTATAGACTATATTTTTCCGGTACTACGTTGAAAAAATAAAACTTTAAGTTGAACCGTTGCTCAATAGATTTTCATTTGCAGTTCTCAAGTTGTCACAAGTCGCAGATTGACGGATTTACTTTTCCCGTAGTATATTGCCATCCTTACAGAACTACGTTAAATTACTTTACTAGCTACTTTATTCGGATAGTCGTAGAATTATTACAAATTCCTGAAACAGTAAAATAAAATATAATATTTTTGTACGTCAACACATGGTTTGGATTGTATTTTATTAGTTATAAAGTAAAGTTTATAAAAAAGGGTATCATTTTGTTATGTTGTTTGTTGCATTGCTGTCTTATGCATTTAATTTAAATTTTCTGATCTCCATTCGCTATGACTAGCGTCCCTCAACTGCAAAGTAAAAATAAATCATAAAATAAACACAATTAATAAGTGATTCAGAAACATACTGTATGTGGACAGATCAATCTCCTCGGGCAGCTCGCTAATGTTGACATCGAAACGATCCTGTACTTCGTTAAGTATCTTGGCATCGTTCTCATCGGAGACAAAGGTAATGGCCAGACCCTTGGTACCGAAACGACCAGCACGCGCCACACGATGCAGATAGGTGTCCGAATCCTCGGGCATATCATAGTTGAAAACAATGTTTACACGCTCAATATCCATACCGCGTCCAAACAGATTTGTGGCAACCAGGATGCGTTTCTGGAAATCTTTGAATTGCTGATAACGATTCAAACGCTCATCCTGATTCATGCCGCGATGAATGCCGATGGCCGGGAAATTTTGTTCGGTCAAGAGCTGCGCCAGTGCCACACAACGTTGCACGGACTTGACAAAGATGACAACCTGAAGGGCGTATGATACGGATTAGTATATAGTATGTAAGAGCTAGATATGTAAACAATCATAAGATATTACTTGATTAAACTCGAGCACATCGAGCAGTTCGAACAGCTTCTTGTTCTTCTCGTTCTCCTTCAGATTAACATAGTGTTGCTGCAGGCCGTGCAAGGTCAGTTTGGCTTCATCATCGACGTACACCTCCATGGGCTATTGAAATATTGGAAATGTTTTGTTTGCATTTTAAGAGAAAAACAATTAAGATTGACAAAGGCAATTGCAACTTAAGCTAGGGTACGCCTACAAATTCTACATACGGCCACGCTAAAAACCATCATCATCAACTAGTTTGTATGTACGGGGTATTTAAATGTTGTTGTTTGCTGTCGCCACTGCTGCGCATCTGTAGCGTCTATCATCACCTCAAAAGCTGTGCGACAGGATAGCTAGCGCTCCATGCGAACATCACGTATTCGGTCGTTTGTGTGACTGCCGTTGTATTTTTTTATGGTGATTGTATTTTTGGTTTTCGATATTCATGTTCTTTGTTATTTTTGTTTGATTTTTTGCTTTAACGTTTGTATTTTACGCGTTTAGCCATTTAGAAAATGGGTTTTTCGAAATCATTGACAAGAGTTTGGTATATTTTATACGCATTTAGCGCGCTTTCGTTTGCAGTTGACGCGTTTAACCATTTAGAAAATGATTTTTAATAGTTATGGACAAGGATTTCATACATTTTATGCGCATGTAGCGTCTAGTCGTTTTGATTTTACGCGTTTAACCATATATAAAATGGTGTTTAGCATTCATAGACAAGATATTGCAATGTGTAACCATTTTAAGAGATGGTTATTGACATTCATTAGTAAGATTGTGAACGTGCTCAAATTAACGTGACTATTAACGCGTTTAACCCAGTAACAAAATGTGTTTGACTGGCTTCAGGTACAAGGCAAAAAGTATGACAATCGTTTTTTGGTAGTAGTTAGGTTGATTTGTATGGCGTTCGCGATTTTGCAATCGATTATTATAGCTAGTGGTCGTAATAGTAGTAGTAGTCGTAGTGCGACGTAGATATTTACATCTTGCATAAACTTTTTGCAAACGGGACGAATCTCTTTGCTCAAAGTAGCGGAAAACATCATAACTTGTTTCCCGTGTGGTGTGCTACGGAAAATCTCCTGCACATCGCGACGCATATCTATCGGGTAGAAAAAGAATTTATGATTAATGCCTTATACTTATAAAGAATACCACGTAGTTTTTAAAACCTACCCAGCTGCTCCAACATCTTGTCGCATTCATCCAGAACAAAGTGCTTCAAGTGCTTTAGGTTCAGCTTCTTGTTGCGTATGAGCGCCAAAATACGTCCTGGTGTGCCAACAACAATGTGAGGTGTGCCATTCTTAAGAGTCTCCTCGTCCTTTTGAATTGCCAGACCGCCAAAGAATACAGCAACCTTCCAGAACAAATAATTAACACGACTGCTACATTGCAAATATGATCAATCTAAGTATACCTTAACTGTGGGCATATACTTGGAGAAACGTTCGTACTCCTTGCTTATTTGGAATGCCAGCTCACGTGTGTGACACATGACCAATACGTGACACGTATTGTTATCGGAGGGTTCAAGCTGTTGCAGCGTGGCGAGCACAAAGACAGCTGTCTTACCCATGCCGGACTTCGCCTGACACAGAATATCCATGCCAAGCACAGCCTGCGGTATGCATTCATGCTGAACTGCAAGTGTTAACAAATATACATTAACATATATAAATAACTGTAAATTGTAAAAGAAAAGAAGTATATTTTCACATACCTTCGGAAGGATGCTCAAAACCGCAATCGACAATTGCACGCAGTATCTCGGGCTTTAGCAGAAAGTCACGGAAGCCCGAACTGTGAATAGACACATAGGTACCCTTGACATCTTTCTTTGGTGCTTCCTGGGTCTCAACGGCAGTGGTCTCGGTCTGCTCTTCATCCTCGTAGTCGAGAAGATCGTCATTATCAGCCATTTTTCTTTTTTTATTTTCTTTATAGACTGTGCGTAGAGAAGTTTCTTAAAGCCTGTGGAAAGAAGACCTTGTAAGTTACATGTGACTCTGTGTGTGTGCCTAAATGCCGCGTTTTTACATATGTACACACATATATACATATGCCAAACCGGCATATGCCTTCCGCCATCTTGTTTTTCGGTATACAGAATTACTAAGCAAAGTCTTACAGTATGTTGTGAAACAATAGTTTATAGCTTAATTAAGATTTTTTATTGGCATTTACACTTACTTTTTGCACGTTCTTTTTATTTTTTGCTAAGAGCTATAAATATTTTTTACCGAGTTTGCTTAAATGATACTGGCTCTGTACGTGAAGTCGATAACGCAAAGTATAGTTTTTGCGATTGTCATCAAGGCAGATTTTCGATAGACGCAGTAGACTAATATTCGATATACAAGCATCAACATACTTAAACAAACAAAATCAGGGAAATCAAAATAACTACAACATCCATTTTCAGGACTCAAATTGTATCACGATTATTAATTAAAACAATTTGATTAATATTTCTGTGCATACTCAAGGCAGAGTTGCATTCGCTATATACCGATAGTTGCGGTACTCACGCGAAAATATCGATAGTGTCAGCGTCAGTGTACTCAACAGGAATTGTACGTCGGCCGCGTTTTCTGTCAATAAAACGTTTTGTCCAAAACCTGTGTATCACACGAATAAATATTAATAACCACGTAAGTTTTTTAATTATCCGCAACATCGTTTCATAGTTTTGTGAATTGTGTGAGTTTCCGAGTTTCTTTTCCCTCTCAAAGTTGCCATTGCGCTTGGCCGCCCCCCTGCAGCTGCAACAAAATGCCGCTGTGAAAACGCAAATTGTGAATTAAAAACGCCATGTTGTGCAATTTCATGCTATACATTTTGTGTGAAACACTCTTAAAGTATATTACAACGAATGTGAGTGTTTGTATTCAGTATATTTAACGGCCGCTTGGATGCCGCACCCGCGTATTTTTACCCCACGCCCATAAACAAAACGCCGCAAAAGTCACTCGAACAGTTTTTTTTTCATTCGTTCGCTTTAGTACAGTCGCTTGAGTGGAAAAGTTGCTCAGAGAGTGCAGCAACATCAGCAGAGAAACTCGTTTCGCTTTCTTGCGCTCTTTCGCATCGCAGTATGCTCGCGTTTTGAGTCGTTTTTTTTTATTATTTCTTCTGATGGTTTTTTGTTTCTATTTGGAATTTTATCAGGCCGAAGCGAACGATTGCGCGCAATAATATCTCGAACTAAAAGCATAACCGTATTAAGGTCAGTTTAAAGTCTTCTTTTCTTTGTTTTGTTGTTCTTTTTGAATATATTCGCATAATATTTATGATTTCTAAAAATTTCCATTACGTATCTTGGATACGAGCAGCAAGTGACCGTGAATAAAAAACATGTCGTCTAAATCTCGACGCGCTGGCACCGCGACGCCGCAGCCCGGCAGCACCTCAACCCCGCTACCACCCGCTGGGCCGCAGCAACAGTCTTCGTCGTCGTCGGCGGCGTCGTCGCAGCAGCAGCAGCAGCAAGCGAGCAGCCCGTTAAGCCCCACGCGCCATTCGCGCCTCGTGGAGAAGGTCGAGCTGCAGAATTTGAACGATCGTCTGGCCTGCTATATCGATCGTGTGCGCAATCTAGAGACGGAGAACTCACGTCTCAGCATTGAAGTGCAAACGACACGTGACACCGTCACCAGAGAGACGACCAATATCAAGAATATCTATGAAACGGAACTGTTGGAGGCACGTCGCATGCTCGACGAATTGGCACGCGAACGTGCCCGGCTCGAGATTGACACGAAGCGTCTGTGGGAAGAGAACGAGGAGCTAACCACACGTCTGGACAAAAAGACCAAGGAGTGCAACGCAGCTGAGGGTGAGTTTTTGTCAATCTAACAATATGTGGCAATCAATTTAATCAACCATCCCTTTCGCTTGCACCCACTTCAGCCAATGCCCGCATTTACGAGGCACGTGCCAACGAGCAAAGCAATAAATATACCCAGGCCAATTCGGATCGCAAGAAGGCAGTTGATGATTTGAACGAGGCGCTCAAGGAGCTGGAGCGCCTGCGCAAGCAGCTCGAGGATTCGCGCAAGAATCTCGAACAGGAGACGCTGGCGCGTGTCGATCTAGAGAATAATATACAGAGTTTGCGTGAGGAGCTCTCGCTCAAGGATCAAGTGCACGTGCAGGAGATTAACGAATCACGTCGCATACGCCAAACGGAATACAGCGAAATCGATGGACGTCTCTCGTCCGAGTATGAGGCGAAACTGCAGCAATCCCTGCACGAGCTGCGCAGCCAATATGAGGAGCAAATGCGCAACAATCGCGATGACATCGAATCCTTGTACGAGGCCAAAATACGTTCGCTGCAGGATGCGGCCTCGCGCACCCACAACTCATCGCACAAGTCGATCGAGGAGCTGCGCAACTCACGCATACGCATCGATGGCCTCAATGCCAAGATCAATGATCTCGAATCGACCAATACGATCCTGAATGCACGCATACGCGAACTGGAACAGCAGCTGGACAATGATCGCGAGCGCCACGGCCATGACATTGCGATGCTCGAGAAGGAGCTGCTGCGGTTGCGCGAGGAGATGGCACTGCAACTGCAGGAATACCAGGATCTAATGGACATCAAGGTGGGACTATTTAAAAACATTATTAAATAATATCATTTAATCTCTCACCTTTTATCCCTTTAGGTCTCTTTGGATCTGGAAATTGCCGCCTACGACAAGCTACTGGTGGGCGAGGAGGCGCGTCTGAATATCACGCCCGCCAATTCAGCCACCGTTCAATCGTTCAGTCAATCGTTGCGCAGCTCGCGTGCCACACCTTCGCGCCGCACCCCGTCGGGCGCACTGAAGCGTAAGCGTGCCGTTGTCGATGAGTCCGAGGATCGCAGCGTATCCGATTTCTATGTGGCAGCTAAGGCCAATGGAAATGTGGAAATCAAAGAGATCGATCCCGAAGGCAAATACGTCAAGCTGCATAACAAGGGCAACGATGAGATCTCCATCGGTGGCTGGCAGCTGCAGCGTTCCCTAAATGATGGTGGTCCGTCCACCACCTACAAGTTCCACCGTTCGGTTAAAATCGATGCTAATGCCACGGTCACCGTTTGGTCATCCGACTCGAGGGCCACCCACGAGCCGCCAGCCAACATTGTGATGAAGCAGCAAAAGTGGATCACGGGCGACAATACGAAGACCACATTGTTGAATGGCGATGGCGAGGCGGTTGCCAGCTTGGAGCGCGTCAAGCGTCTAGTATCCACACATGTGTCCTCCACTCGTCTCAGTCGCCGACGCAGCATCAGTGCCGTTGATGGCAACGAGCAGCTGTATCATCAGCAGGGCGATCCACAGCAGGCGGACGAGAAGTGCTCGATTATGTAATGCCAGAGTCATGCATATAATTAAACACAGCCAGACAAGCACACACACAAACAAAACAAAAGAAAAGCAAACCAACAAACAAAAACAGACAGAATTATATTATCAGCTAAGTTATTATTTTCGTGGCTACCCTAAGTAGTTGGAGAGAGAAAAAAAAAAAAGAAGAAAGAAAAGCCAAGCAACTAATTTATTCAATTGTAAGAATTTGCCACCTTAAATGGCAGTTTAAAAAAGTTTCATGTATTCAATTCCTCCACATGTTTAATTTTCAGTTTATGTGCTTTCTAACCCGCCATTTCCTTTGTGTTTATATAAAAAAAAAAAAATGACAAAATATTAATTTACGTTACGTGTTTCGAATTCAAAACCATCCCCATCACACTCTTAACCTAACAATAAGCAAGTTTTGTAAACTTTATTTGGTATATTTATCACATACATACTTCCTGTTTTGAAATACATATACCACATAGAATTTACAAGAGGAGAACACAACTCTTAACAAACATTTTTGTATTTCGTGCATTCAAGTGCTTTGCAAATGCTGAGTTAACAGCATTTTTGATGCATTTGTGTGGCCCACTTTCCACCATATAAATATAAATACATATACGTATAAATATATATATATAGTTTTATAAGCAGAATTAAACACACGACGTGCTCATGTTAAACCCTAATTAGAAAAGAAAATATCAATAAAAAATCAGTAAAAATCAACAACTACAGATCCATATGTGAGCTCCCACAACATACACATTTGTATCTTATGTTAAGTATCTTTTTTTTCAAGTACAAGTAGAAAATACAATTCTAAATAACAAGGAACACACACACAAACAGATCACGCATAAATAGCTATGTGAGAAAGCCTGCAATATATTTTTAAAACGAAACAAAAATTCTTTGACGAAGAACTCTCCCTCGGTTGGTGCTCATTAAATTGTTTTTAATGTTTTTTTGACCGCTGAACCGGTTTTCGACTGTAACAAGAATGTAGCTCAACGTGGGTGTGGCCACGCCAAACTATTCTAAAAAGAGAAAGCAACGAAAACAAATTTAATTAAATTTAAAATATAAGCCTATAATGTAACTGCTAAATAAATAAATATGTTTCCTAAAAATTTAACTTGTTTTATTGATGTTCAGGTGGCAAACTGTTGTGCAAACTAATCGGCTTTTTTGTAGGGTACGTAAATTTGATTCTTGCTGTCGCTCCAAGTTGAGTTATTTTTGGATATTGTTTTGTGTATGTGTTTTTGTGTGTATGCATGCGACTAGATATACACTCAATTTGTGCTATGCGGTCTGGCAACGCCAGCTTTGGTAAAACCACTCAAAGAGCGCAGAGCGCGTTGTTGCTCACACTCCTTTAGGCTCAGTTGTCAAGTTCATTCAACTGTTTCTAGCTGCGTTATAAGCACTATTTATTTTTGGTTTCTTCTTTGTGTACTCGCAGTTGTCTGTTGTGGCTGCAGCTAAAATGACGATGCAACCTTTGGATGCGTGTGGAGTTTAATCTCCTCGACAGCAGGCAACGCGATAACTCCCGACCAAAAGTAAACCAAGGTTATAATGATTGGATTAACGGCTACGCTTATTCTCTTTATCGCGCTGAGAGAGCAGCGGGTAGCAAGAGCTAATCGCGTTTCGCACAAATATACATATGTTTTTATAAATGAACATGTACATATATTGTAGTAAATTGGCAGTTAAATTGAAGCGGCGTACAGAGCTTGTGCCAGTCGCGTATGCGATACGAAGCTCCAAGTTTGCTGCCTGCACTTTTTAGTTAAGAAAAAACAATTTATTTTGTTTAATATTTTTTTATAAATTCGTTAGCATTGTTCAGGTGAGTAGAGGTGAGCAACTAGACGACCGTGAAGCGTCCTCCATGGGAATTCAAGTGCGTTTGTGCCTCTCTCTCGCTCTCTCATGACGTTACTCTAGCAATTAAGAACGAAAGTGTTTGATTACAGTGAGCGTTCGATATGTTGAACTTGATCTGTGTCGTAAACTGTGCTATTAGAACAGTTAACAAAGTTTTGAGTCAAAGAGAAAAATTCGTTATAAGAGAAAGTTTGTTATATGTAGTAAAGAATCCATTTAAAAGAGAAATGTTTGTTATAGTAAAAGCTCGCTATAAAGAACAAATTATTTAAAAACAACAATTACTTTGAAAAGTATTTCAACTAATGTTAAAAATTCATTAAAACTTAATGATGTTGAACGGCAAAAAATTGCACAACTTATTAAACATAGAGATTCATGATAACATAAGCAAACTGGCTAAATTAACGCAATGGACGGCTTATCAATGTCATATTTAATAGTGTATGCCAGATCTAATCATACCTTATCTACAGTTGAGAATGCCAAAACAATAACCCCACACGTCTATTTAAATTTAAAACTTTCAGGAGAAAAAGTGAAAAATGCGTTTGATTATCTTGGAAACAAGCGATTCGGTTGGCAAATGGGCAGCCAAATACGTTGCCAAACGGATCAACGACTTCAAGCCGGGTCCCGACAGGTAAGAGTAATCAAGATAATTGGGAAATCTGCTTATCACGTTTATTATCTTGCAGGTACTTTGTGCTGGGCCTGCCCACGGGCAGCACACCGCTGGGCATGTACAGAGAGCTGATCGAGTTTCACAAACAGGGCAAGGTCTCCTTTAAGTACGTGAAGACCTTTAACATGGATGAGTATGTGGGTGCGTGCTTACGATATATATATCTGAGATTTATGTACACATATATCTAATGAATGCATTTGACACCTTGTCAGGTCTGCCGCGTGATCATCAGGAGAGCTATCACTATTTCATGTGGCACAATTTCTTCAAGCACATCGATATCGAGCCCACCAATGTTCACATTTTGGATGGCAATGCGCCCGATCTGGTCGCCGAGTGCAATCGGTTCGAGCAGCAGATTAAGGCCGCTGGCGGCGTCGAGCTGTTCATTGGCGGCATTGGACCCGATGGCCATATAGCCTTTAATGAGCCCGGCTCATCGTTGGTGTCGCGTACGCGTGTCAAAACCCTGGCACAGGATACGCTCGAGGCGAACGCGCGTTTCTTTGACAACGATATGAGCAAAGTGCCCAAGCAGGCGTTGACTGTGGGCGTGGGCACTGTGATGGACTCGAATGAGGTGATGATTCTGATCACCGGCGCCCACAAGGCGTTCGCCCTGTACAAGGCCATTGAGGAGGGCGTCAATCATATGTGGACCGTCAGCGCATTCCAGCAGCATGTGAACACGCTGATGATCTGCGACGAGGATGCAACGCTGGAGCTGCGCGTCAAGACCGTTAAATATTTCAAGGTATGCGCGGAGCGAATGCAATTGTAACTGCTTGGGCTAAATGTTCTGGATATAGTCTAGTTAAGGTGTTGGTTTGGCTAGCTTTCACCCTTTTAACGCCTGCAATTTCTTAACTGCTGTTGGCTTTCTAACTTTGGGATAGTTTTATGGCTATAGATATATCCTGCTAATGCCTGGCTGCCATATATTTCTGATACTTTCACAGGGCATACTAAGAGACACAAATGCAGCCGCCTCCGAGGAGGGTTACTCAAACTTCGAATGTAATGTATGACCAGCATGGTCGTGCCTTTGTTTTATCAGTAACTTTTATTTTTATATGTATAATATTATCAGGGGATATATTCGAAAGAAAAGTCTGGTGCATTCTTTGCATTTGTTGATATGGTACACTTGGAAAAAAGAAGTATTTTGCATATAAATCAAACTCGTATTTTCGAAATCCGACTAAGGGGAAACATTTTGTAACTCTACAATATTCTAATTTCGAAAACGTTTTTTACGGTATCAAATTTAAGATAATAATGTATTGTGCCAACACTAAAAAATTCTACGCTTATTTTGATTACAAAAATGCTTGTAATGAGTATTTCCTTTTAAATTACAAAATTAGATTTAGGAATGCGACAATATATAGACAATATTCACCTAATATACGTACACTTATAATAAATATATTACTTGTTTTTAGAGAACTTAAGTTTTACATGTGTATAATAATCAAAAGCATATTTTCAGATGGTTCAAGCAAATGAATTTAGAATCTGTTGAAATGAAATTGAGTTACAATTTCAATCAAGAAAAGCAAAAATGATTGAAAAAAAAATGAAGTTGATGAAGAATGAATATTATATTATATATGTTTTATTATACATGTTATATATGTAAAACAAAGAAACAAAAAAAATGTAAAAACTAAACTGGAAAATATGTGGGTTTTGTTGCTTTTTGTTATCTTTTAGCTTTTGACAATACTGTCGAATATTGTCAAAGATAAACAACTATATGATTTAGGGGGCAGACAAAAATAAATTCTTCATAAAATATTATACTAAATATACCGAATATGTTTAATATGTGATTTTATAAATGATTATAATCTTTTGTATACCAAATATTGGATTCAAAAACTCGTGACAATATTTATATTTTATTGTTGGTAAAATCGATTTGCATGTGGAAAAGTACAAATAATATATATCCATATACAAGTTTGATAATTTATACCCTTCTTTCTACTTACAGAGCCTTATGGATGTGCATTCCCAACTGATAGACCAGCAGAAGACAACATAAAACTAGAAGTATCTTAAACCCGACTTGGAAACCAGAAACAATATCAGCACTAAATCATTTTCATATTATGCATTTTAATTGTTATACAAACTACTTAAATTAATTCTTAAATCAAATGACAATGTCCATATTTTTACATATATATATAAAGAGAGAATGGAATGATCTAACAACAGCCACGCTTTAATATCTGATCATCCGTATAGACGAACTCCTCGTGATCTTCGATCAGGCGGAACAGCTCCTTGGCATAGAATATCGAACGCACCGATTCCTCCAATATCAGTTGGTGGTTCTGCACGGCGCGACGCACCTGCTCGTGCAGGAACATGGCCTCCAGCCGCTTGGCACGCTGCGTCAGCCGGCAGGCTTCGTTGTTCCGCAGACGCAGCTCACCGGCGCTCAGTCGACTCTCGACGGCGGGCTGGTGGCGTGCCCCATTGCGATGATAGCTGCATATCTCGCTGATCACGCCGGCGTTCACATTGAAGATGCCCTCCGCGGCGCTGATGACGCTGTGGCAAGCGGCCGGTGTGCTGATCATCTCACGCCTGAGATTCTCGCGTATCAATTGCTGCAGCACCAACTGCCTGACCGGCGCCATGAAGCCGCGACGTATGTGCCGCCGGCCGATCTTCTGGCGCATCGGCTTGAAGTAGAACACCTGGGTGCCCCACAGCTGGCCGCGCACGCTGGGCGCACTCTTGCGCTGGCTGCGCGACTCCCGGAACAGTTGTCGCTTCACGCGCTGCAAGCTGGCGCATCTCGCGCTTAAACGCTCCGGCTGCAGGCAGCTGTCCACCTGTTGCCACAGCTCCAGGCGGCTGCCCGTGGTCGCTGTGGGCGACCAGTGCATCTTGTGCGCCAGTCCATTGATCAGATACAGTTGGCGAATGCACTCGTTGAGGAAACTGCGCTTGGTCGGACTCTGATAATTGGGCGGACTGTTGATGATATAATGATCACGCTTGTAGACGACACAATAGCCACTGTCGCTGGCCGACATGCCCGGATACTGGTACACAACCAGCTGCTGATCCGAGTAGTCGATGGGCGAGTTGAAGATGAACAGCTGGCTCTGTGCGTCTAACGGTGCACGGAATATCAGCAGCTGCGATTGGTTGTCCATGGCTAACAGTCGTTAAAGTGCGAGTGCTGTGCTCGAGGATGTGCCGGCAAGCTTATATACCCGATCAGGTAGTTGCCCCGAGCTGACCTGCCAACTTGCGTCAAATAATGCACGTGTGCCTGTCCCAACTTGTAGGTTAGGTACGCCGCGTTGAGGTTAGGTAGCGGACTGCCTGCAAATGTTTAAAGATTTGGGTCAAATATTTTTCGAAATTCAACTTAACAATTCACTTGCTCAAATGCCTGACGAAATTGTAAATGGCAACAGTTGAAATATTGTCATTACACTATCAGTTTTTTCAACTTGCAGGTTGGATCGAAACATGTTTAAAGACTTTTTGTTTTTTTTTTTAATATTTTTTCTTTAAATCAATTAATTTTATTCAACATTTGAAATAACATTTTAGTTGTTTAAATTAATTTAACAAATTTGCTCATATTGCTTTAGCTTGCAAGTTAGATATTTTCCATTAAGGTTAGGTAGAATATATATTTAAAATACTTAAGATTACGTTGGAATTTTTGCCAAATTTGCCTAACACTTTACAGGGGTAAGTGCTTGACCGACGTGTGCATGGAAACGTAGAAATTTTGATATACCACATGTGTTATTTTCCCAATTTGTAGGTTAGGTACGCACTAATGAGCTTGGGTAGAGAAAACCGTTAATAAATGCCTTATGTATACTTAATAATCAATTTAACAATGTGCTTGTGATTTTCATACATTTGAGGTTAGGTTTAGTAATTATTGAGGTTAGGTTGTAAAGCTTTAATGTAAAAATCTGATAATATATGCACACATTGTTAAGCAAATTGCAAACATTAAAGGACTCAGCAGGCGTGTGATCAAATCTAAATAGAAAGTAGCTTAAGCGTAGCTTATTCTAGCACTGTGTAGCATGTATTTGAATTTCAGTTACAATATCGTAAAAACAACGCGTACCCCAAAAAAAAATATATAGGTACATAAAAACCTTATTGGTAGGTAGATACTCGAGCAACCTTAGTCTATAAGAAACCTGCGAATTTTTATTGTTGTTGTTTTTTTTCCAGTTATTTTGGGTTCATATGGTATTGTGCGCTAATCCAGCGCCAGGTGTTGCCAAAAAAGGGCTTTAAGTGCAGTCCTAGGTAGTTCGTGACTACCTGTAGTACCTGGAGAAGCTTCTAAATTACAACAAAGATATACATACATATATAAATATCGGGTGTAAATTCTTTGCAGCTGTCAGTGACAATTGAAGAAAGCACCGAGACGCAACATGGGCAACGTTATGGAGACGAAAGCATCCTGCGACAGGCCGGTGGCTGTCGTCCAGCCGATGCAAGTGACGGCCAAAGCACTGCAGGCTGGGGTACAGCAGGAAGCTGATGAGGACGATGCCTGTCCCAAGGCGAATGTGATGTTTCATTTGTTCCATTATCGCCAGCAAATGGCGCTAAAGGAGCATCATGTGGTCAAATGGGCCACCTCGAAGCTGCTGCTCACCGAGGAGCTGCTCAAGCAACAGGAGCAGCAGCAGCAACAGCAGATACAGATCCAGATGCAGCCATTGGATATGCCAGATCTGGATTCAGACGCCGCCTGGGCCGAACGCCAATTGGCAATGCTCACCGACGATGAGGAGGAGGAGGAGGACAACGATGAGAATTTCGCGCCCACAAAGACGATGCTGGGCACTGAGCTGGCCCACCTGATGAGATACCGGATGAAGCTGCGCAACACCATCGTCCAGGTGGCCCAGGAGAAGATGCGCAAGCGCGAGAAGACCAAGCTGAAGCGTTTGAAACGCCGCACACTCATCTCCTCGAAGAAGCCCAGCAACAAGGACAAGCATCGATATTGAGCACAGTTGGCAGCTTTTTTTTTATAATTATAGTTGATTTGAAATTAATCGTTGTATATATATACATAACTCACCCATATAGAGTTGTAGTTGTATTTATTTTTATTTTATTTTGATTGTATTGTAATTTTTTAAACAACTCACCTGACACTAATTGAAACCTTAAAGTCCTTTTTCTGGCTCAATTGCAAAGTTCAATGTGCCCGGGCCGTGTCCCAGGACGACCGCGTAACCCTTATTGCATAATTAAAAAACCGCCAATTGCCGGACGTAAACACTAATTGCCGATTGGCCGCAGCTCCAGTTTCATTCACGACTGTTTCCGGAGATCAAGGACCTCCGCCGTGCATTTGACTTACATTTTGGTTGGGCTAATGCCGAATGGGGATATCCCAGAAAATAACTTGAAATAGGCAAAGGTCTACATTGAGCGTATTATAAAATATATTAACGGACACAACTAATAATTATTGGCTATTAATTAAATATTAATTATTGATTGTTATCAAATCTTAGCTATTTAGAACTAGTTAAGTTGATAGCTTAAAGTTTTATACTGTACTTTAAATAATCATAATACATCCTTGAGTGATGAATAGAAAACCGCAATAATTTGTAGCATACAGTTGGTCCTTTGTACAATTTCCATAATGTATTTGCAACTCAATGAACATCAATAAAAAATCTTATAAATTCAATGAAAATAAAATCTTATAAAATGTATTAATTTTTGTAGACAAACGTACGCATATCACCTCATCAATTTCAATTAATAATTAGAGCGATGAGGATGATTGTACCAATGAAGATAAGCCTGTAACGAATTAACAAGCAAAATCGGGCATTTAAAATAAATTGAAGGGATGTCAAAAGAACTTCAAGCCATTAAACATTAAATTTCTTTTAAATCTTTTTCTTTCTTTCTTTTACTATTTTATGTTTCGGCTTTTAATATTAAATTAATAGTATACATAAAGATGTAAATACAATTATTTGTAAACTGAGTTAAAAAATATATGAAAATCAATTGAATTGCAAAATCCCCGTAAATACATATTTTTCTGTAACTTGTAACTTTTATAAATAAAATATCTTAAAGGGTTTTTGAATTTTTTTATGATAAGATATCGCTTCAATTTTGCTGTTGTTATTAAAATAAGATAATATATATAATAATTAGTATAACGGAAGCGTCTGCTTTTAAGTCAAAAATCGCACCCTGGAGTCTATAAAGTGAAGGTACTCATTTTACTCAAAAATTTATGTTTTTATTAAGCAAAATTATTGAATGTTTATTTAATTTTCAGGCAATGTATTTTTTGATTCTTTCAATCCCCAAATTCTCTTTAAATTTTGTTTGTTGGTGGTTGATCTCTGTGCGTTCTGAACTTCCAATAGCATCTACTTTCACGATTTCAATTAATATTCCAGCATTCCATACACTAAATATTTTATAAGGTATAATGATTGAGCACAATATTTTTATATAAAATTAATAATATAAATTCTAGGCTTTTGTTTTTGTTGAAGGCCACAGTACACATTTTTTAAATAATTATTTATAATTATTATTATTTTTTGTTATATATTTTTTAAACCTCAAATTTGATCGCTTTCATATTTGCAAAAGAAATCAATTCTTAAACAGTAATATATATCTTTGTATTTCGAAGAGTGTAAATAAAGCTTAACTAGTTTTTAGTTCAATTTACTGTACCGTATATTTAACAAATAATATATAATATGTCTCACATGTTTAAAAACTCATATATCTCATATCTTCGTAGAGTATCTTAACTTCGTAGCGCACATATTAATTTCAATATTCCTTAAAAATTTATAGCCAGTTGCTTCCGAAATGCAAGCGTCCAAAAATTAGTCACAGCCCAGAAGCATTAATAAATTGCCTTCTGAGGAACAGGAAATGAAAAACCACCACAGTAATTTTGTTGAGGCCCAGCTCTTAGGGGTAGCTGACGGCCTCAAAATGCCAAAAGCGAACATCTAAATTTGCGCAATTAATAAAAAAATGTTTTTCATAAAAAAAAAACGAAATTTAATTAAAGCAAAATACTTGGCACTTCCGCCTGCACAGCAATTAACAAGCGGCACACACATGCGTGGTCCAGGTCCCCGTCCCGGTCCCGGTCCCGGTCCAAATTGCAGTTGGCCTCCTTCACCACCCACGCCAGTCGCTGGATTTTCTAGCTTGGAATGTGCCACATCTTTTCATACCCTGTATCTTTTTAAATTAGGTATATTGGTATAATCATTTTGTGCGTTAGTTTGTAATAGACAAAGGAAGACATCTATAATCACATGGGGAATATACTAATCCTGAACAGGACGTGAAGTTGATTTACCGTTTTTTGTCTATTCGGCTCTCAAATCTCGAAATCCTAGAAACTATAAGAACTTGAAATTTAAAAAAGACGAATGTAATGCAAAAATAGATATTTTTACTATTTTTATCAGTCATGGAAATTTATTTTTTAATTTTTTTATAATGTTTCAAAGTTAATTGAGGGAAGTAAACTTTTTTGCTTTAGTATGCCATGTTTAGGCAATTTTATAAAGATCAGACTTCAAAATGCAATAAAACATGGGATTGAGAGTTTCCTAAATTTGGAAGAATTCACGTACCATCTTAAGGCCCAAAAACAATAAATATAAATGATATTGAACAAAACAAAAGTATTTTTCTAAGCTAAATTAATATTTGTTCCACCAATATTTAAATGATTTCGAATTCTTGAATTGTGACAATTCTGCCCCTGAATGCTGAATAAGTTACAAAAGAAACATGTAGAAAAATATATAAAAAAATGTAGATACATCAAATTAAAGCTGAGTGAGATATGTAAATTATATTTGAGACACACAAATTGCGTTCATACGAACGGACAGCAAGACAGACACTACACAAACCCAATATACTAGTTTGACTTACGTATTATATGCTGGATACAGCGTATCTGCTAGTCGTGCACTGTCGACTAGCGCTCTCTAGTTTGCTGTTGTTGTTGGCTGATGGCTGCTTGGACGCCACGTAGCCAGGCAGGCATTGTTTTGGCCTGGTCTTCATAACGGCAGCGCGCAGCGGATTGCTTCGGTACATGTCACCATTTCATTTGCCGCTGCAAGGAATTCCAAATTGCCAAGGGGAGGGAGTGTGTGTCAGAGGGGTGCACTTGGTCCAAATGGCATTTGGACGACCCGCTGGAGAGCTTGTTATGCCAGTTGAAAGGGAATTTGTGTCAGGCTGCGCTCTTTGGCGACTGTCTGCGTATTCTGGCGTGCGTGAGCGATTCCCGAGTCCCGAGGGGGGAGGGGAAGGGAGGAAGGCCACAGCACCAGTTGCATAATTATGATTAAATTATTTTATTAAAAGCATTTCATGTCAAATATGCAATGCATGCGATAATTGCTGCGTCATTTTCTAATTGCGTGCACGCGTTTCTGGGACAAGTTCAAAGGATTCATTGGACACATGTGGATAAACACATGGTATAGGGAGGTAGGGTATATGCTAAGGAAAACGCTTGAAAGTCCATTCAGTTAAATAACAGCACAGTCTCCATTTTTTGTTAAGTATTTACAGATGATTTTTATACTCGTTCACGAAGTGAAACTCGTATATTGAGTTTGTGCAATGTCCGCAATGCTGTCCGCCTGTCCGTCCCGATGAACGCAACTTTGTGTTAACATGCTAAAATTGAAAAAAATTTGGACATGTAAAGCTCTCGGACCCATAGGTATCATATTTTAAACACTCATAAATTTGTCAAAACTGAACCGATTTTAATATTTGTTGGCATTCTAGTCATGTTTTTTCATTAACAAATCTTCAACATTTAAAATCAATGCATTTTTGAAATTTTTTTTTTATATTTTTGGAAAAAAACATGTACTCATTTCAAAAATTTTTTTTTTCAAAATTTCAAAAATTTGCATTTGCGCCCTGGAAAACAAAAATAGAAATAGAAATCTCCCACAGTTTTAAAGCTGTCATTCCCCGCATCGTACAAATTAAAAAATTCCGAACATTTTCAAAATAGCAACAATAATGAATTATTATTAATTATTATTATTAATTACTTGTTTATTATTGTGCAACAGGGTATCTGGCGAACGGCACTTTATTAAATGTTTACTTCAGATGTTGTAGACCAAATAAAGCAAAAATAAAGTTTTTTGAAAAATTGCCTAAATCGATACTTTTCCAACATAAAAAGCTGTTAATATACTGTAAGTATTGCGCAGTCAGTTATACCCGACTGCAACGTGTAAGAACACGTCTTAATTTAGTTTAGAAAATAAAAGAGATGGTTAGTTCTCCAAACGAAATCGGCTTTGAAAAAGAAACAGAAAAGAGTGTTTTTTTTAAAAGCGAGTTTCCTCGATCCAAATAGGCTTTGATATATTTACAGGCTATTGTCAAGCAGAGCAGCGCGTGTACATAAAACAAACTCTCATTTAGTTTTTGAGTCTCACAAAATTAACACGTTTTTATTTGTACTGTTTTTTTTCCGAATTCATATATATATATATATACACATATATATAAATATTTAAAAAAATATTTATCAAAATTACGAAAAAATAAGAATCGTTTTCCCGATATTTCCCCCAATAGGCCCAACTTCTGTACGTGTCTGTGTGTGCGTGTATTTATTGGAGCAACTGTTGTCGAAGAATCCATAAGCAGATAACCGAAAATGAGCGAGGAGAAGAACATCGTTTGCCACAAGTGCAACGAGACGATCACGAAACGGGTTATAACTGCCCTGGGCAAGACGTGGCATCCGGAGCACTTCCTGTGCCGCCACTGTGAGAAGCAGATCGAGGACGCCACATTCAATATACAGGACGGTGAGCCGGTCTGCAGCCAGTGCTTTGTGGAGCGCTATACGAGCACCTGTGCCGCCTGCAAGAAACCAATCATGGAGCGCACCATTTGCGCCATGGGCGAGAATTGGCACGAGCATTGTTTTGTCTGCGATGGCGCCTGCAAGAAGCCCTTATCGAATCGCCCGTTTTACGAGCGGGACGGCAAGGCATATTGCAAGCAGGACTACGAGGACATGTTCGCCGTGCGCTGCGCCAAATGCGAGAAGCCGATCACAGATAGCGCCATCGTCGCCATGAACGCCAAATGGCATCGCGACTGCTTCCGCTGCAATCGCTGCGAGAATCCGATCACCACGAACACCTTCACTATTGAGGGCGACAAGCCCGTCTGTCCCGCCTGCACTTGCTAGAGCTACGACGGATGCACAAATAATTCAATTACCAAATTGCTGAATGCCACAATCTGCGAATAATTAGTACTGACCCTGGCCCATATCGGAATTTTCACAAAACCAAGAAAAAAGAGGATCGAAAATTTCAACAGAAAATACGCACATTGAGATTAGATTTTGATTGTTCATGCATTTATAGTTTTAAGCGATTGTGCTTGCGTACAATTAGAATTATAAATCTTAACTAATCAATCTGAGGCTCAAACTATGTAACAATATATACCAACAATTCCCCCCCACCTAATTAATAAACCGAAAATCAAAACGAATACTGAGTTCTTTAATTTTGGATAGTATTTTTAACTTTTAAATGTGGGTTTTTAGAGTATCCACAACATTTTTTTGTGTAGCACTTGGATATATACGGACAATAGAGCTGATCACATAATGAACGAAGATCCCAAATGTTATATATAGAAAAAAGCGAAATTTCGTACTGAAAATTGAATAAATTAACCTTACATAATAATTGGTCCAAAGAGAACTTGGGTTTTAACTTGGGCTTTTGGTCCAAAGCTCGAACTATATTTTAAAAAATATTTTTAACCGGTGCCTTTCTCTTTCGTTTCAAAACTGATTTACAACTGTTGTTAAATCTTCATTTGGGATTTTTCATTCATAAAGATAACCGAAGTGCTGAATCGTAATCCAAGTGCTACCACTGCGTATTAATATGGATGTTTGGCAAACAAATATTTCTCATAATAAACACCCGGGAGATAAGCCAGCCCCTTGCCCAACGTACGCCTAAAAATGTACCGTTTGTCTATTGCCTATTTACCTATTTGCCGAGTGCGTTTCACAGATGTCAAAAGTCTGGGTAGAACGAGATGAGATCATGTTTCGGCGGCTGTCTCGATATGGAATCATGTCAGAGAGAGAGAGAGAGGGAGGTAGAGGAAAAGCAAGAGTGAGATGAAACATAAAGAACATGATTATCTCATGCACATATTCAAGCTACTATATTGGCTATCAGTGCGCGCTGGGATAAGGATTACCCGTTGATAAAGCAAACAGAGCGCATTAGCAACAGGGCGAGCCAAGGGAAAACTGCTGCAAGGGTGTTTTTATGCGGTGAAAATGAACACACACACACACACACATACACGTACTCCCGCACACACACACACACCCGATGACAACCGACGACAACGTCGCCTCGGACGACAACGAAAAAGTTTTGTGTGATTTTGTGGGTTTTGCGGCTTTTCAGTTGCCTCGTTGCCGGTTTCAGTTTCATTGGTAAAACGAAGCGCATGGAAAGCGGTTCCATTGCAGCTCAGCGCGATTGTTAACGTGGCCATAAGCAACGCTTTTCCGTCTGCCAATTGGTTTGTTGGCCAACGCGAAAAAACTCGCTAATTAATCGCAAAAAAAAAACTAAAAAAAAAAAAACTACTTGTGCATAAATGTTGCAATTCGACTGAATTACAATAAATTTAAAGGAGCTTTTGCAGCTGCAAGCCATAAATAAAAAGCGTTCATTTCCTTTTGCTAAATATCAGACTTATTTATTGCCTATTTGTGGATATTTTCTGTTGATAAGAAGTGTTCGACACGTTTTGTCTCCGTAACAAAAGACGCATAAATAAATGTAAAATAATAAACATCAATTTTTATTGTACATCCAAAAAAAAACGAAATAAATTTTGCAAACAAAAAATAATTAGCATTTTAGAAAATTAATGTTTTAAAAACAATTGTATATTTTAGAAAATTAATTAATGTGCGAATATTACCACAACGTTGACTTACTTACATTATTATATTATTTTGTACTCTTAAATTTATTATTAAGACAGTGTAACATTTCATCGAGTTTGGGATTTGTATAGATTTATATGAATAGAATTATCAACTTCTAATTTTTGCAAAATTTTTAAGGTTTTTTTTTTTATAAATATTTTTATTATTATTATTATTTTTTATTGTGCTGATCTATAAAACAGTTTTTGGTTTTGAGATTGACAAATAAATTAACTAACTACAAAATACCTTGAAGTGACAAGTGATAAAACATAATAACATATTTATGTTTAACGTTTAAATTGAGGATAAACTAAAAATTTATATAATTTTTGTTGTTGAAATATTAAGCAAATAATTGCGTTAAAAACCTTAAGAAATTAAATAGTTTTTCTAGAAGCTCATTAGCTGCTATTCACATATGTATATACATATAGTTCAATACTATAACTATAAGCGGAATGACATTTGATTAATGACTTAACATATGACAATTTATCTCAGCCAATTTGCATATTGCAATCTATTTGCAAATTTGTAATACAAATCGCTTTAAAGTGCTCTAAAGTCAACGATGCAAACGCTTTAAAGATAAATACAATATATACTCAGTATTCAGTTTACTGTTTAGCATTTCAAACAAAGAATTGATTAATGAGTGTCTGCTGTTAGTCTGAAAAGTTACGCATACGCCACTGTTCCCAACAAAAATATTCAACATACCCGAACCCTTTTTCCTGGAACCTTAAACAAATATCTGTTATTGCTTAGGGATTAAGGTTAGCAGCTACCCTGTAATGAAGCATATGTTTATAAATATGAAAATGAATAGAAATGACAATTATTGCAAAGATAATACAAGATTAAAAAAAATAAAAAGTAAATAAAGTCAATATGAGCTATGTTAAACAATTTTCCTTATACCGTCATTTAAAAAATGGAAAAAGAAATTAGTACAAAGTACAACACAAAATTAAAAACTTAAAAATACTTAAATCAAATTTGATTTGAAGCTCAGTTGATTTTGAGAATATAAATAAATATTTATATTATATACTATATATTGTTTCTAAAATTATAACTAATTTCATTTTCGTATAGAATATTAAATGAAATATATTGTTAATTATTAAATCGATCTCATAAACTTTCTTAATACAGAAATTTCTTAGCTTTAACTTTTTCGTAGATCTCCAAATACCTTCGTCCAATATAAAGCTTCCCAGCCTTGATTATAGATCAGGGTATTCAAATGGCAGTTACAAACTGTCAGTTTCCACAAAGATTCTCAAATTGTTTTGGCGACTGCGATAGAAACAACAGCAGAGAACAGCAACAACAACAATAGCAGCGACAGAGGCAGCGACAACGCTTCTGAGAAGCCTGAAACTCATTCAAGTCGAAACAGTTGTACTTTGACTTTGGCCAGCGACGGTTGTCGGTTATTTGTTGCTGGTTGCCGTTTGCCGGCTGTCGGTTGTCGGTTGTCGGTTGTCGATTGTCGGTGGGTTGTTTGCCGCTTGTCGGATGAGCATTTTATGTTTATGGCGTTGCCTTTTTCGGGCGCAACAGGACGCACCTTAAAAAAATATATATATGTATATATATTTGTGTATGTGTAAAATCGCGACGCGTATCTAACCTTTAATTGGAGACCAAAAAAAAAAAAGAAAAATAATAATAATAAAAGAGAGACAACTACCAACTACCAACTGGCAGCTGGCAACTGGCAACTGCCAATTGGCAGCTAACAAAAGCCAGCTGAAGTCGGAGTTGAAGTCCACTCACAAATTGGCAAGTGCGGGCTTGGAAGCCGGCTTTGTGTCAGTTGTTTGGGGGCTCAGTGTGTCAAATGTGTTGAACTTTAAAGTGGCTTCAGTTGAAGTGCTTAGCACAGACGCAGTCCGGCTGTCTGCCCGTCTGTCCGTCTCTCCGTCACTCTGTCAATTTCATGCAGTTTTAACTATCCTCTTCTATTCTCACATCCCCCCAATCCCTCCCCCCCCCCCCCCCCCCCCAGTTTTTGTTTTTAATTTTTTTATCACACCTGCTTTGAATAGCTCTTAAGCACTTCCACTTCCCTATATAACTCCGACTCCGACACATTTTTAAATAAAAAAAAACCCACTTCAAAATAAAATCGTGTGCTGCACATCCAATTCGGCTTTTTAAATAAAGAACTCGTTACTTTTAAGCTGTCCAAAAATATTATCTTTAAAGTTGTCTGTGCACGATTAATTTTATAAGAAGTATGAAGTTGTAATATGGGGTGCCGAACATTAAATACCCTCACAGCAAGTTCGCTTTATATGCAAATGAAAGAATCTACCAATGAAAGATATATGGTATCAATTAAAATTATTCCAAATCGTTAAAACCATTATCCAAATATATTCACCAAAAGACAACTGTAATTACAACATTATAAAATTATAGCACATAAACAAATATAATCCTAAAACATAATAGAGTTTGATCATGATTTTTTTAAAAATAAATACGTTTTTCTTACAAAATCTAATATCTAGACCTAACATTTGTATGACAGCTATATGATATTGTGATCCGATTTAACCGATTCCGACATATGATATATGGTGCACATAGTTATATAGTGATTTAGATATAGCTATTATGATAAAAAAAAACATGTGCTCTTTTCATACCGTTTCTTTTCATACTTCGTAATAAAATTAATAAACTCTCCATAAGGGTATACGAAAATGTTTTTAATTTGAAGATCAATTAACTGTGCCAAAATTGTATTTGTTCAATGAGTTGGCGAAATGGAAGGCTTGGCTCGACTTGATCTGACTTAAGACCAGCAAATCCCATATAAATACAAAACAAGTGCTAAATCGATTTGCCAAAAATAACAACAAAAAACCAATTTATAATCAAAATACAAAAATACACAGAAATGAATCTAAAAATAAAATCTAAAATAGAAAAAAAAATATAACGAACTCAATGTCCATTTTTTAATTGCAATAATCAGAAACTTTACGCAAAGTCCCTTGTGGAACTACGTGCGGCCTTAACTCCATAAAATAAAAAGATGGGTGGGGGGGGGGGGGGGGGGGGGGGGGGGGGGGGGGGGGGGGGGGGGGGTGGTGGTGCGGATGGGGTACGACTCGTGGGTGCTGCTATCAATAGAAATAATTATTAATAACAAAAGCAGTCGAAAAATTGTTGGGGAATTGTGTTGTAACTCTGTTACTTATTATTAAATATTTTTGTATACCCCGTAAACGATGCGAGAAGAGAGTGTAAGAGACTATAAGAGTAAAGTTTTGTATATAATGAAAAATAATAAAGCTTGTATACATAAGTAAAGTTTGTATGTATCATCTTGAAAAAACATTTTAACAAAATTTAATTATTTGCTTATAATAAGTCGCAACAAAGTAAAATGTAAACGCAGACCATATGACAGGGTATCTTCAGTCGAGCAGTTTTATAGAGACAATTTTAAGTTATTAATAACAGCAGTTACAATATCCAAATCAGGGCAAATCAAATAATAAATGAAGAATTCAACGCCAGATTTATTTAGAGGATATCTACGTAGTCGAGCGTTTTAGACAAAATAATGTTTGATTGTTTTTTTTTTTTGTATTTTTGGTTTGTTGCTTTTTTTTTATCGCTTCGTTGTAGTTTTTGTCTTTTTTCGCACATTAATTGATAAATGTGTCTTTTATCAATTTGTGATCAAAAGTAATTAAATGAGTGGAACGTGAAAAAACATCAAAGAGCACACATAAGCATATAAAAAACAGAAACACACACACACACACACATACAATGTGAAAAGTGCGTAAAAAAGTGCGCGAGCAAAAAAGAAAAAAGAAATACAATAATTGTCAATAGAATTAACAATTACAATTATAAAACGGAGCAAACAATTTGCGAAGTGGCTGGACAAATATTCAGTCCAGGCCAAGACGAAGAATCCAAAACATAAACAACAACAATAACAATAACAACAACAATAACATAGATAAGAACAAAGAACGAAGGCAGAGAAAAACTTCTTTTTGGGCAGCGCAGCAGCAGCGCTGCAGCGAATAAAATGGCGTTCAAGTGCAGCAGTGCCGTTAGCCGAACCGTTATTCTGGTCGTCATTGTTGTTCTGCTGAGGCTGCACATCTGTTTGGGTAAGTAAGACAAGGACAGAGCGACAAATGTGTGTGTGTGTGTGTGTGTGTGTGTGTGTGTGTGCCTTTTTCGTAATTGGAATACAAATGTTTGAACGCCACATGCAAATGTCAACAATCAAACGTAAATATTGAATAGATAAGAGACTTGTGAAACTGCCAACCAACCAGTTGGGCATTCGAGTGCTTGCCACTTGCCAGAGAACTTTAAAAGCTACAAATTTATCTATCAATGCGTGAAGCAATTATGGTTGAGAGGGGGTGCGTGGGATGTTTGAGATACTTTTTACGTAGAGCGGCATGGGGACAATTTAAGGTAGAACGAGATGGGAAAAAGGCAAAAGTGGCAATATTAGAAGGAGAGACACAGAGAGAGAGAGAGAGAGAGAGGGGAGAGAGAGAGAGAGAGAGAGAGAGAGTGACAGGGAAAAGGGAAAAGTAAAAGAGTGAGATTGAGAAAAGTAATAATGTAGTGTGTGTGTGAGAGAGAGAGAGAGAGAGAGAGAGAGAAAGAGAGAGAGAGAGTCAGAGAGAGAGAAGAGAGATAAAGAGAGAGAAAGAGAGAGAGATGGATTAACTGACAGGGGGAGTGAGATAGAGAGACGTGATAATGTAGTGTGTGAGAGAGAGAGAGAACGAGAGAGAGAGAATGCGAAAGAGCGTGGGGAAGTGAGTAAGACAGAGGGGAAAGGGAGGAAAGAAGATGGTGCGAAAGAGAGGCGTAGAGGGACAGAGAAAGACAGAGATAGATATATAGAAAGAGAGAGAGAATGCGATAGGAATATATTAAAAGAAAGACAATATAGTCATTATACTGCCAAATATATCAGAAAAAAGTTGGAATAACAGTTCTTCTTAGCGATCTCATGGATACTAAGAATACTTAAAAGTGAGCAATATGTATATTTTATACGTACTTTTAAGATACAAGATACTGCAAGCTAAAAAATGGATGCAATGCATTTCCCAACAACCTAATGGATTTAAGTACCAAGTAAAACGATTCAAGTCGTTCTAAAGGCAATCAATGATACAGCCAAGCGGCATGATCATAAAATCAAAAAAGTCCAATTACACTAATTTGCATCGAGTGCGGAGCGAGCAAATCAAATCTCACAGTTACGCAGCGTGGGAATGCAATTGCAGAGGCAGATACTCATTGAATTGGCCCATCCCCTCTTCTGCTCGCTGTCTCTTTTATGTGGCTCAAAGCGCTTTATCTAATGATATGCTCAAAGGTTCCGCGCACGTTGTCCCTATTTTGATGGGCCTCACAGGTGTGAATTTTCAATTTGACGCAACGGACACTTTTCGACATATTAGTAAGCAATATTGTGGGCATGACTGACAGAGGTGTGTGTGTGTGTGTGTGTGTGTGTGTGTG